>SOPF01027392.1:62491-80637 GCA_012979155.1 Hypericum perforatum
CAGGAGAAAGGCTTCAGCAGATGTTTGTTGTTCCAACCAGGGAAGCTTTTTATTTTATTTGGAGTGTTGTTATGATTGTATATTATATGCCATAGATACTAGTGTATAATATATTCTAACATTTTGTGATCCTATCGATATTTTTTCTAGCGGGGTCTTTTATAGCTTTCTGATCTAACCAAGTGTTTTCATAGATGTTTTTTCAATATATTTTCTCAGGAAGTTACTATCCTTGAAACAAAATTAAGGTCAACGCTCCCACACCAAGCCCTAGTATTGTCCTTTTTTGTTTAGTATTTTTTTTTATATCTATTTTAGTTATAATTCGTACAATTTATTTACATAATTAATTTTCTCCTGAATTTTTATTTTCGTGGTTAAACAATTGAGATTATTTTTAACATGTATTTTTTAAATTTTTATAAATAGAAGTTAACATTGATATTTTTTAATACTCGAATATATTTCTATTAAAAATAGAGGTTATATTTTTATTAAATTTTAACTTTAAATATATTTTTGATATTCATATACTCTGAATTTCTATAAGAAAAAAAAAATTAAGCCGATACAAACGAGAGAAAAATTAAGTACAACGTGCATAACTAACATAGACAAAAGGACACTTTAGAAGCACAGTTATAGATGGTCTAAAGAGTTAATTTTTTATTTTTTCTAATATAAGTAAAATTTAATATCATATTTATCTCCAATAGAATCATGCAACTCCGGAAATTCATCTTCCTTATAGCATTTTCTACACTTGATATGAGTGTAATTCAAGATTAAACATTTATTTTCAATATTAAAAAACAACATTTCTGTCAGCCTGCATGAGTCCCCAGAAAATTGAGCTTCGTTTGACATTATAATTCTGCGGACATTTGCCCAACTCTATATTTGACTTGAGTAATTGGTATGAGTTAACTAACCTATTTCCCTCCTGCAATTGAGAACGACTTTTGTTGGAGAAATAATGCGTATGGACGGTATGGTACATATTCACCTGAATGCTGGCATACGTTTTGTTTGTATCAGTCATAAAAATCAAATATCCCAGTGACTTAACATCTCATTATACTGCCATTTACGGCAAAAGGCGGACCATACAGTATAACACGTTATAATGATACTAAAAGTAAATCTGGTATAATACTACAAGATATTAGATCAAATTATCTTGTATTAAAGTATACAATATGATTTAGACATAGGTTACATAATCAGTATAAAAATTAGCTTGAACATTATAATGTCATGTAACATGTTGTTTTCATTTAAACTTGAATCGCATTTCATTTTCAATATAGCATTCATTAGCAATTATTCTCAAGAAAACTGAATATTTTCATCTTTAGAAAGGCACTAAGTTTCCAATCAAGCAAAACCCAATATTTTCATCTCTAGAAAGGCATTAAGGTTTCAATTGATCTTTTTTTTCTTCATGTAGTTGAATGACGTACAAAAATGCACAAGTCCGTGACTCGGTCAATATTTATGGCAGTACTAATAAAAAGATAGAAATAGTTCCCTTATTAAGCAAACGATGTATGGAGTAGGAGAATCCACATCCTGATCCATTGCAAATATATAGTAACCTCGGAAATGAGATTGGAGTTAATAATTTAAGTAGAAGAATATGTAGGTAGGTAGGCATTTATAGGGTGCACTTCTAAAATGTTTAGATTCATCCCGTACCACTTCTATATTTGCACTTCATCTGGACAGAGAAAATAAACAAGTAAACAATTTTACTTGTGATTTGACTTTGACGTTACTTTTCTTGCAAGTTTGTCACTTGAAGGTGAGTGAGGTGGAGGGAGGAAAAGGGGCAACAATAAGTGAAATTTGAGTAATTTTACGGTTTCGTTTAGTTTAAAATTATCGGTGGAATTTGTGGGACTGATATTTCGTCATTATGAAATGGCAAAAGGGTCAATAAGAAAATGCAGATAAACATATATTTAGCATAAATAATTATAGCGTGCCGCCTATAAAATAAATAATGCACTAAATAGTAAATAGTCCTATCGTTTCCACGCTGAAAAAGAATACAGTTCTTTTATAATTAAAAATAATACACGTTTTGTTCATGGGATAATATACTACTTCTGTATTTCTGTTTTTTAATAATAATTCTACATTTTTTTGTAATATTATGGAGTAATAATAAAATTCATTAATAAATATTTAATAATAATACATTTTACAAAAAATTAAATAGAAATTTATAAGATGGATACTCAGTAGTTATTTTTTTTTTGGAATACATAGTAGTTTTTTTTTTTTGAGAGCGGGAATACATAGTAGTTAGTTACGAAGAACCAGTGGGCAAATGCAGGGGAATCAAACTATTGTTTCAGAAGCCATAGAGCGTATCGAAAAGCATCGACGAAAAATGATAGATATACAGACAGAGTCTAATGTCCATCACAGTCCACTCCTTAATAATAAATAGTAAACAGCTGTCAACTAATGTACGAATGTATCTAGTACTCTGTCTTCACTATCTTTTTACATTTAATATCTGATATTTGTAATCAAATATTGTTAATTTCATTTGGTAGCCACTCTTTTGATAAATGTTATCCAAAAGTTAAACACACTTCATATTAAATAACACATATCTTTTAATCTTACAACAACAAAAATAGTAATTTCTGCAAATTTGAGAAAACTGAGAAAAATTATTCCTATAATAAATTATACTCTCTTCCTATTATATATTAAATTTTGATTCAGAGAAGCGATATCCGTTGAGAGTACAATTATTTTAAGTAATGGGCTCCCTAAGGGGTTGAATGTTAGAAAATATATTTTTCTGAAAGATTAAAAGATGTGTGTTATTTGTTGTTGTAAAATTTTTAAAAATTACAGGATCAAAGTGAAAAAAGAATTTACATGAATTGACATTGCACAAAATAATTATTGTAAAATAATTAAAAAATATACATGTCAGCAATTTTTTTAACAAGTACAGAAATTATGAGATCAAAATGAAGAAATCTATTAGAGCTAATATTGCATAAAAAAATATTATCTTTACAAAAATAAAAAATATTAAAATACACATAAAATTATCACATGAAAAATTGTTAACACAGTCAACCAAATTTTATATCATATGAAGTGGGTTCTCAATTCATTATGGGGTTGATGCCACTATTCCAACTTCATTGCAAGTTTTCACATTAAACAAAAGCCAGCTTCCAAAGAGATCTAATCGGCGTGTTATTTTACATTTAATTATGTTCGAGTTTTAATTTATACGAAAATCTTAAAAAATTGTCAGAAGAACATGCAGTTCAATTGCACAAAATATTATAAAAATCTACGAGGTAGAAAATTCAAACTCTCCTAATATAGTAGTGTAATTTAAAAAACAAACTTTGTCACCTTTTGCATATAGGTTGAATATAAATTAGTTCTCTCAGTATATTTAGATACCATATTTTTTAAACCAAACCTTAGGTGGCTTTGAATTATCCCGACCACATTCTAAAATGATTTAACGAATTTAAGAGATAGATTTTGTTTTCAAAATTATATCGGAATCCAAATAAATAGTTGTTTCCATGCTGAATCTACGATTTTATTTGAATATTTCGAATATGTTTTTTTTATACATAATATGCTTATTACTAATCAAAAGATTAAGTCAAATTGACAAATGCAATACATCTTTCGTATTCTAAAACACATCGGTTCTCCTAAAAAAAATGCCAGAGGAATCAATTATCTAAATAACATACGATAACAAGATAGAAACTATCTCTTAAACCTGGAAAAAGTATAATCCTAAACCTATGTTCACATACGTGGAATACGAATTATGATAATTGGAACTCAAACTCTGAAAGCTCCAAATTCTAAATTTCACATACTTGCTTAGCCCTGGTTCCAAGTACATTCTATTTCTCCTCCACCACCCTTCTATTGGCCAAAAATAAACGGATCTCTCCCAGCCAAAAGTGGAGCTTCTCTCTCCCTAAAGTGGAGCAAATCTAGGGTTTTTTTAACCCTCCCTCTTTTCCGCCGCCCCCTTTCTTCCCCACCCTTCACTTCCTCTTTTTTCTCCTCTCCCCCTCCTCTCCTCACTTCTGGTTGTTCTTAACTTCTAGCCGTCCAAGAAGATCTCTAGCCATCCAAGACCACCTCCGGCCGTCCAAAACTACCTCCGGCCGTCCAAGACCACCTCCGGCCGTCCAAGAAGACCTCTGACCGTCTTAGACTACCTCCGGCCGTCCAAGTAGACTTCCGGCCGTCCTAGACCACCACCAGCCGTCCAAGAAGACTTCCCACCGTCCAAGAAGACCTCCGGCCGTCCAACTAGACCTCCGGCAGTCCAAAAGCTTCGGACTCCTAGACTCCGGCCGTCCAAGACCTCTCTTTGGTGCTGGCTTCTCAACCGGCGCCACAGAGGAGCTCGCCTTTGGTGCCCGGAGGGGTTGGTCACAGTGGACCTCCCCTCCGGTTGTCTTTGTCCCGTTGTATTATAATTTTAATGCTTTTTGTTGTTTGTTTTTTGTTGTTGTTTATTGCTGTTTTCAGTTGTTGTTGGTATGTTGTTTGCTGGCGGTTTATTTTCTGTCGCTTTTGCTTGAGCCTAAGTTGCTCTGTTTTGAGATCCGTTTGGATTTCGATGTTTGACCGTTGCTTACGGGTGGAGAATCTTGCCTCGGTCGATTTACGTCGGCATTGGCAATCTGCTGAGTTAACATTCAGTTGTCCTCTCGACTTTGTTGTGAGTTTTATTGCCGAACTTAGTTTCGGTAGAACCCCGCCTCGATCGTCGACCTTTGTGTCTGTTCGATCGCCCTTCGACCCCATCTTGTGCCACCTTGTTAGCATCGGTCATGTTTCGAGTCCTGTTCGGGTTGTTTGTATTTCCTTTGTCTTCATTGTATCTTGATTGTCAATATAGGTTTCGCGCCACTTTCCCTCAAAAAAAAAAATTCGCACCTTTTTTGTTCTACATGTACTGGAGGACTAGGCTAGGTAGGTAGTCTATTGATTTGGAAATATGGGGAGGTCGCTTTTGGGACGTTTGGTCTATATTTGAATTGCCTAACACCGTCCATATATGTTATTGCCCATACTCGTTGCCGAAAATGATACGTGAATGTGCTACACATAACTATAGCCCAAAGATGGAACTTCCTATGAATGATTTGTGGAAGACAATTCCCAATCTCTTGGGTGAAATGGTTGACACATATATCCTTACAGTATTTATATTAAAACCAAAGTCTTACAAATACATGTTATGTCTATTTGTCACATTTAAACATAGAGTTCGCTAATCTTGTACTTGGTGATCTAAATTTTTTAACACTCGTAATCAAATGAGCTTGATAGAACCAAAATCTATACATATTTTAACTTCGTCAACATACGATGAAATTTTTTCCAAAAAAAAAAACATGCGAGTTATCGTAAAAAGATAATAACAAATATGAGATTAATCTATTCAAATTTCATATTTAATTTCTATCTTATCCAAAATATTAAATCAATATGTTGCTAATTCTTTCACATTGATGAAAAACACTAATAAATATTAAAATCTTTTGGGCAAGAATAAGGGATTGATCTATACCATCTTGACTGCTTCTAATTCTTGTATTTGATTAACAACAATAGAGTCATTCAGGGTTCCTCATCAACTAACATAGATTTCAATGATTAAATGATAAATATAGACAATTCCAAATTTCTTGTAATATATATTTTTGTATGTCTCGTGTCCTTTCTAGATTTTTTTTTTACTTTTATTAAATTAGAATAATAATAAAATAGTAGAAAAAGCTGCATTTGTTTTATTATGTGAACCACGATGGCCCGCTGGATAAAAACAGAGCTGTACGGCTCTTGCCAGACGTAGTTACTGTAGTATGTGAGAGGGCCCCACCAGCCTGTACCCAACAGAGAGAGAGAGAGAGAGAGAGAGAGAGAGAGAGAGAGAGATGCTGCTGCTGAGTAAGCAAGGACGGACGTGCACCCTGTTCTTGTTTAAACCTCCGACCAGCAAAAAAGCTTTTGCCTTTCCCATGCACTTTGGCCGCTTTGTGCCCTTTTACAAAACCAAACCCGTTAATTCTCTGTTTACCGTTTTACTATGACCTTCATGCCCTTTCGCTTTTCCCTTGCCGAGGCACTTACTCATCACATAACTGTAGATCAATCAGTAATTTCGTTCCGGAATTTGGTTTGACCTATGAAATATAGGCATTTGAATCTCGATAACTTTAAATCACTTGATTTGGTATATCCAACGTATCACATACCGAGTTGAGTGGTTTTGAATTTCCGACCAACAAATTAACAAACAACTATAAAACAAGAGATTGTGATGATACGTAGTGGACAGAACCAAAGAGAAAAAACACAAGTGCGGCCTTGAATCCCATAAACAATAGTTTATTGCAAAAAGTTGTTTGTAATAAGAAGCTACTGTTTCTGGGCTTATACTATCTATTCTCAGACCGAAATAGATCACGTAATATTTCAGCCCATTACTTAGCGGACTCTAAGACAGACTCGAAATAGTAACTTCGTTCCCATGGCAATAATAGACAAAAACGATAACCGAAAAGAACAGATACGATGAAAGAAACATGAATACATAGCGAGAATTATAAAGTTGAAAAACCTCAGATCAGTACCAATGTCAGACAATCTAACGGCTTCATTCAAATGAAGCCGCCCATTTTCAGAAGCCAACTGAAAAAAGGTCTTAAACATATAAGATCCAATTTAAATATAGAAGATGACAAACAAAATGAAAAAAAAAAACCCCATGTCCACAGGGAAAAAAAAAAGTGAGCAACAGCACTCTCTGCAGCATCCCAAAATTTCACTCCTCCTTCATCTTCCCCGACCGGCAAGCAGCTCGGCCCCGTCGGTCAACTATCCAGAAAGGAGGAGCTACCCCAAAGATCTAGAAAAGATACAGCCGAGGGGTAGGTACCAAGGAAGGGGCTGTAAAGTAACCCCTCCCCTTTGCATGCATAGTAGACAATGCAACCACAAGAAATTAAGGGATAAATGAAAAAAAAAATATCAGACCCCAGTGATACTCAAGTACATAGTAATCAACCATGCCACTTGGCTCCAAGTCTTTTTGTTTTTGTTTTTTTTAGTTTCGTTGTGTCGACGATATTGCAGATTCCCTTGCAAACTGTTGTTTCTACTTGCTGGAAGAGAAACCATGTTTTAACTGAGAATAAGGCACGAGCACTACCTTCCAGGAAATAAAGATATCAGACATCCTGGCCAAACTCCTGCACCCACCTTGCCTCCTTTGTTGGAAAAAAGTCAAATGTGCGCAAAGCACATTTGACTAACTGGAACTCCTACCCGAAGTGGAGTGATGGTCGTCACTTGCTGGATCACTGGGCAGACTTGTTTCTTCGTTGATGGGTGGCTGAGACTGGGTTGTGAGATCTCCTGAAGATGATGGATGAGGAAACACCCCAGTATGCGATTCAGATTCACCACTGGCACTGCCATGACCAAGTGTGCGCTCAAGACCCATACTCTGAACACGGTCAACTAGCACATTATGACTGGAGTTGCCAGCAGCAGCAGCAGCAGCATTTGGAAAACGAATAGCAGGTGGCATTATCCACCTTGCCCAGTCATCTCGCCTCCGTAGTTTCTCTCCCTTATAACCATTGGAAGAAAAATTAGACACATCAAGTAAAATAAATCTAATGTTACTAATTGTAGAAATGCACAAAGGGTCTTCAGTTCAGTCATCATCGATGAAAGTTGGTTCATCTACTTTCAAATATAAAAGCCATCATACAGCTAGAAATGTTTAGATTTAGAATTAAAAAAAAATAGATACCTGTACTTCCACAACAATTGAACTTCTTAAAACCTCCAAAATAAGTTGCACATTTTCAGTCAAATCCAAGACCTGCGACAAGGCAACATGAAAGTAAACAAAAAGGCATCAAAGTCCGATCATCGTTCTTCTATGGTTTGTCAATTTAGTGATAGTTGATATGCAAAAGAGAAAAGACCCCATAGAAAATAAATACACTATTAAACGTTGAGAGATAACACCAAACAAGTGAACTTGGAACATATTCTTTAAACTGTTGGCAGAAAGACAATACAATTACAAAGCAAATCAAAAAAGCAAGATAGGCATAAACCTCTTTTTGTCTACAATCCTGATTGCACGTAGCATGTAGTATTAAGTATACTGTAGCAGAAATAGTTGCTCCTACCGATTTTTCGAACCTCTTAGAACACAAGATATTAAGGGGAAAATACGCCCAGTATTCCAGTAAAAGACACTAATGTTTCAGAGTTGGCTCACCTTCATTAAATCACAACAAAGCTTAGCACAGTAGCATCATGCAAACAAGTAAATTCATAAGCTGAAAAGACAATTCCCAAGAAAAACCACAATTAAAAGACAACTTCAATCGCAACTAAATAACTTGGGATATATCCATTCAGCCTAGTCACTGTAACATGGAAACCAGAACAAACTACAGCATATCATCCAATCCTGGTCAGTGCTTGGCAAAGAAAGAATGGAAAAGAAAAGGACATGGCAACATGCATAATATTCCAGTAAGTGTCGAAACAGAGAACGGAAACCAGGGAACTCACTTTCTTGAATCCTGCTATAAGCTCAATAGGAACCCAGCCCTGATCATCCATATTTTGTCGCAAGAAAGTATCTTTAACTAAATTTTCATTGCTGAAAAAAAATGTGATTGCTGCAGTTAACTTCCTGAAAGATATAAAAACTAACACATGCAACGGAGAAAAATGCTAATCAGCCAAGAGAGAAAAATTACCTAAAATAATAATCTATCTGCTTAATTATTTTAGGATGCAATTCGGGGTCTTCAGGAGAGGGAAAAGCTGGCGGTAAGGGAGCCATGAAGTGAGGCATTCTAAGAGGATCCAGAGGTGGAGGTGGAAGACGGTAAAACGGGAACATACCATAATCTGCAAGTCAAAAATTTAGAGCAGATTCGTATTGCAATATATAACATATGATTTATAGGGTTCTGCAAGTTACCAGGATGATATGGCAGTAGGTGACCAGGAAGTCCAACTGAGTTGGGCACCATAAAAGGGCCAGAAGCAGGTGCTGGAAGAGGTGGAGGTGGCGGTGGAGACCCGATATACCCTCTCTGTGGCTGCAAATGAGCCTCCCTGCCATTGAAATTCCGACCATTCAAATCTTGATTTGTGCGATCATGATCACGCCGGCCTCCATAATTGTGATGTTGTGAACTCTCTCCGCGTCCACCACCACGGTTCCTATACGAATGCCTTGGCTGCTGTGTGTGGTCATTACTGCCCCGGGACTGTGAAGACCTTTGATTGTGATCTCTAGTAGAAGTGTTATTCAAATATGCTTCCCCAGCTGGAATCTGCACTCCAGTGAGCTGACTAGTAGTACCATTTGAAGACACGTTAGGGCCATTGCGCTTTGCAGGCCTCGGGCGAGAAGCTGTTGGTTGACTTGGAGTTGAATTAGGATTGGCATTATCAATCCCTTGCTTCAAGTTCAGTGAATTTGAAGATGCAGTTTGAGTGGCCTGTACCGTACAGTAAAACATGAGAGAGAACAAGAAAATGAACATGCACAAACAATCTCCTTATCGATTAGAAATACACATGTTGAGATAAGATTGCAATTCAGCCAAAGATCAACAATGATAACAACTGTTCCCACTATTCATCAATAAATAATGACGGGAAATGCAAGGGGATTTAAACGTAATTGCAAAAGGCAATCTTTTTTCGGACTGATGTGAGCCATCCCCTTTATCTTACTTGTTGTTAAGTATCCAAGTAAGCAAACGCTGCGTATAAGAGTGATAATTGGTTACAATCAACAAGCAACAATGGCAATCAGTATCAATGTGATGAGAATACTGCATACAACCTAATTCATTCCCTGAACAAGGTAGTTTTCCTCGTTCCAAATTTAGTGTCACACGCCCAACAGCCAATTAAACCAGATAAATATTTACAACACACACACAAAGCGGACCACAAAAAATAAACCAATGTCACATCACTAACCTGAGGAGCGGGCAGAATAGAGGATGATCCTTCGGAAAAACCTTTTAGCGAGTCAGAACTGGACTTGGAGGGAGCCCGAGCGGCCTCCGACAAGGCAGGCCACGACTCCGCCCCCATCACGTCAATAAGCTCAGGCGAGGAAGACCTGTTCGAGGGCTTATTCCACACCGGCTTCTTCCCAGTGCGCCCACTGCCCCCATTCTCCAGACTCTCCTCCTCTGCGCCAGATGACGTGGACGATGCAGAGGACATCGCAGCCACTGGGGCCGCGGACTCAGTCACTGATGGAGCGGCGGCGATCACCTCCGATTCTACCCGGATGACTTGCGTCCACGGGGACGAAACAGGCCTCGTTCCCCGCCGTGATCGGGGACTGCCGGTCAGACTCTCCGGCGGCACGGAGTTAGCCGCCGCCGGCTTGGACGTGGCCGGAGCAGAGTTCATCGGAGCATTGTCAGAACCTGAATCCTCAGCCATAGTGTAATCCGCAAATACTCCGATTAAAATCGGAATTAAAAAGCAACTGATTAAACAGAAAACAAATTACAAGCTAGGGTTAGCAAAATATTAAATAGGGAACACAATGTAGATAGGGTTTAGGGATTCCAAAAACCGCAAGGATCGGCGACAGAGAAATCGGCGAGCAAGGGAACGGTTTCTCCTCCGCTCGGACTAGTTGGTAATTTCACCTCCTCTCTCTTCTCTCTCTCTCTCTTCTCTCTCTCTCTTCTCTTTCTTGTCCTCTGTTTTCTGATTTTAACCCGAGCGGCGTTTTTTTATATGGCTTCGAGTTACCTATCTCTTTTGGGAATCGGAGTGATAATTTTTCTTTTTTTAACTTTTTACTACTTAACTTTTTTTTTTTTTACTTTTTTGGTTATTTAGTTTTAGTGTTTGTGTTGCTAAGGTATTTCAGGTAGAGTAGGAGTAGGCTTCTGAGGCCCAAACTCTTGCTTGGAGTGTTTGAATGTAAGTGCTAAATAGGAATCTAAATATTCTTGAAAAAAGGATAATAATAATAATCTAATTATGACAATCTTTAAGATTTTGGGAATCTTTTAAATTTTGATTCTGTTTAAATTTCTAGTGAGAACTAAAATCTGACTGATTTTATTTGTATCTTTCATTAATGCATCAAGTACAATGGACCTCGATTAAGAAGATCGGATCGATACTTTCTTTTTCTACTGCGATTTTGTTGTGGGTAACAATCTAACATTGTAATTATTTTGGACGACATTGTATTGCAAACATTGATGTTAAAGTAGTTGCAATTTCCAGAGAGAGAAAAAAATATAGAACTTACGAGATATTGCAATTGGAAAATATAACGTTTTCACACCACTAACTGAAATTACTGATCACCTGCCGAGTTACCATTTGGTCCAGTGGCATTGTTCCCACTCATATGGGGTGAAGTACAGGGTTCGATTCCTGACATGAACATTTCTGATGTAATAGTATAGGATTTAGAATAGGATCTCAAAAAAAAAAAAAAATTACTGATCACCTGTATCGAACAAAAAATTTTGAGCTGTACAATTTAACACTTAATTTAGCCATTTATTTTCCACGGTCCTCAGGACAGTTGCTTTAATAACTACTATGGGCCACAGAGATACAGAGGGCCCATTTCAGGCGAAAAGTGAACGCGGGCCCATTTCTTGTTTAGATTATGCTTGGCACTGGCCCGATCGACGAAGACCTGTTGATACAACAAGACGCCGTTGTGAAATAGTAAAACTCTGACGAATTACAATAAAGTTATTTACATTATTAGTTCTATGATTAATAAACTTATTTTTTTTTATAAATTTGAAAATAATGATCAATAAAAGTCACTTGGGTGGATGATAATAATAGTTATTAGCTACCTGAGTTTATATCCTTATTTAAATTATACACTATTAAAATTATTTTTCACAATTTAATATATTAAATTATGTAAAAATATTGGTCTTCACAAAAAAACACTTAATGCAAAATTTGATCATGATTCAATGCTAACATTTTTTTAGAAAACATTAATTTTTATGACAGAATATTATTAATTATAATACTGATTTTAACACAAGACCAAGACTTTTATTAGTTTTGAGAAATTATGGGTTGATATAATTTTACTCTAACTGCAATTGTATCGAGATCATAATTTTTTATTCATAAAAAATATTTAATAAAAAATGAATACTAGATGTCTGTAAGCGATGATGTTGAATTTCTGGAAGGACTCCCTTTCGGGGTAAAACCGTACATACCATTAATCCAAATTTTGTATTTCACCCATGCAATCAAGATGATTGAAAATTGAAATTACCGTTTGAACGTCCTCCTGATGCTTTTATATTGTATATGTCTGTCTATATGATATATTATATATACTTCAATATAATTACCCATTTTGGGTGGAACTTTTATAGCTATATAAACTGCATGTATTATTTAGAATTAACATTCATAACTAGTTTACGTTTTGGCTAGATCAACTAATATAAATTTTTATATCAAAATTATTCAACAACTAATATAAAGTCAACGCGAACTGGCGAATGAATTTCCAAGGTGTTGGCCGTCCCCGAACATAATCGTTTGTTCATATGTTGACCAATGGGCCTAAATTCATGCTCCTACCGTAGGTATTATTATTATTATTATTATTATTATTATTATTATTATTATGATGATGCCACTGTAGAGTGCAATTCGGTTTCAACGGCTGAACATATTATCATGCCAGAAAGGTAGGTATTAGCTTTTCCTTAGATTCTTATTGTATTTGGAAGGGAAATGGTTCGTTTTTACAACTTAAATACAGAAGTAACTTCAAAGTGTATTTGATTTTACATTATTATCCCGTTAGTCTCTTTTTTATTTACATTGTGATTGTATAAATATCTGCCCTTCTAACAGAATGTGTTACGGTAATGAACACGCACGAGCCAGGCAATAGGAAATTTGTAAAACAAAAAAATTATATTAAATACAATAATAAATATCCAATTTATTACAACAATGCAAGACATGTACACAAAACCTGGTGAACTGAAGAATGAGAAGGGTATGACCTTCCATCCATATCTGTTGGTGTATCCGTAACTCAAGAAAATGCCTATGGATATTTGACACGTATCGATGTATCGGTTCGAATGAAAAAGCTCAGCGAGAAGGAAACGAAGATGATCCGAAGAATAAATGATCATACGATGGCAAAGAATGGAACCAGAACCACCAGCAACAGCAACAACGTGAGAGTTACTGGGTTCAACTTGGGTGAAAAGCTTTTAGCAGCAACTGGAGAGATTGCCCCTGTGTTCACATCCTGAGTAGTGTTTTTACTTCCAGAGGTCGTTCCTGGGCTCTTCATTGTCGCAGGAGGCTTCGCGGATGACGAAGAAGGGCTCGCCGGGGAAGAAGAAGGGCTCACCGAGGATGATGGAGGAGGGCTCTCTGGGAGAACGCTGGACTGCACATTGTCATAACCTGTATTGGTTTTGCAGATGAAACAGACATCACATTTGGTAAGAGAATGTCCAAGGTTAATCCTTGCGTATTCCATTGTATATCAACAAGGTGAGGGAAATACTCACAGTTGGATTCCTTCCAACCCAAAATATTTCTCTCTCGATCGAAGATAATCCGGTGACCCATCATGAAGTTTTCTGCAACAGACAGAGACTCGGATTATAAATGTGAATGCATAATTCACATGAGTTCGTGTAAGTGATATACTCACGTCCGATGATGTTAATATCTTCACTCTTCACTACGCCTAGGCAGTAAATGTACTTCTTTGTCTGCAGAAGCAGAATCCCGGAGGAGCAGTTAGTTAATAAATGTTCAGGGTGCTGGACTGAAACAAAAGAAAATGGCTAGGGATGAAGTTTCACCGCCATTTCAATAACCAATATCGGATCGGTCACGTTAAAGAGATCCCCGCCTTTCATTGTCAACTCCAATGTCGGGATAAAAAGTTCTGTTTGGGTTGGTCTGCATTTACAACAGAAGTTTGAGCTTGAAGACACTGATGCATAAGCTCAAATATGAGGTCTGAGGAAGGTATTACTCACGCTATATTGTAACAATAGTCGAAAGGGAGGTCCCCATTGGTATCGATGTACCGACTTTCCTTGACTGCGGTGTTAAACTGCAAACAGAACAGGTGATTACAACTCCAGACCAAGATAATATTCAAGTATCAAGAGCAATCTTAGCTGCAAGTTGAAGCTGCTTACACTTTTGGTGATCGATGAATAAGCAGGATCGTTCAGGTACGTGAACGAAGTACCGGTGTCGAAAATTGCATTGAACACGACATTAGCGTTGTTACCACCGACTATTATTTGAGTGACAGTGATGTTGTAAGTTGGGCTGCAGAACAAGAAGTTGCCCCACTTATGAGGAGTGAGGCATCACCAAAACATTTGCAACTTCTGAGTGTAGCTTCGAAGGCACTTACTGCAACTGTCTCAGAGCGAAAGGGGTCTCTCCTTGGTCCGAGCTTCCTTTATCTCCGAAACTGATTCTTCCGGCATCATCGGCTCCGAAGCACATGGAGAAGGAATCAGAGATTAAGCCTTGTCTTGCCAAGGTACTGGGGACAGATATGTTAGTCATCCCAAGTCCAAATAAGCCGTTGGGAGCGCCGTCTTCCAGGAATGAACCTGTCTGAATTTGACCACACCTACAGACAACGAACAAATCACCTCAATCAGAATACCATCTGCTGTCCGGCAACTGAATGGAGGAGCTCCTACTCACCCGAACGTGATCTTGGCATCGATAGCCGTCATTGCAGTATTATCAGTAATCAAATGCAGGTTGTCCTCCACCAGGATCCCGGAGGAGGAAGTGTTAGCAGACAGATACTCGACAATGTAAGGACAATCGCTGGAACCGGACGTGCATTTCCTTTTCTGAGAGCACAAGTTGCTGCTGCAGGGTACATTTTCGCTCGTCTTCGAAGCGTTCGGGCTGTAGATATTGAGCGGAAAGCTCTGCATCAGCAATAAACTGATCAGCAACAAGAACATATACTAAAACCACAAGTACCAAAGGAAGAAATCAACAACGGGACCCCACCTCTCCGGAAGAAGTCTTCAACTCTCGGACACAGCTGGTGCAGTCGCATGGTAACCAGAAGAGGTCACTGCCGGTGTCTAGCGCCACGAGGAACGACAGCTCCGGCGATCCGACGGAGACGTTGGCGTAATGTAGGCTGGATTGACAAAACTAAGGAGTGAACCTTTCGGATCCTATCGTAATAAAAAGAATTTGTTTGGTCCATACGATTTCTAGCCTAGCTAATGACAAAGACCTTCCTCTTCCTCTTCCTATCTTCTAATTCCTGATCATTTAATTTTCACGTCACAAACCAAGCCCTCTGAATTGTCTAAATTATATTAAGATTCAATAAATTAATAATTTTGGCAGACGAATAAATAGCTAGGTAGTTCTGGTTTTTATGAAGACCAATTCCCTTTAAAATTAACAAACTAATAAATCCGAGGACGACAATCTCTCATATGTCCAACTTAGTTAGTAATCAATCCTACAATCATTTTAAAAAAAATGGCCACCACTTGTACGAAAATCATATCTAGGCAACTTAAGTGAGGGAATAAGTGCAAAGTTTGAAAATGCTGAATGGATTGGGAAAATTTTAAAAAAAATGGCTAGATAAGCACTAGTAGTGGCTATGAATGATTTTTATATTTATTATTAAATATTACGCAAGAAAGCACAGAATCAACCACTAATTAAGTAATTATCACCTGAAAAGTGTAAAAAGGGCAAAAAAGCTGAAGCACAAAACACACAAACAGGCAAAGGGAACAAGACACGACTTCTCGAACAAAAAAAAAACATAAGTTTAATTAACTCGGACTATAAATTAGTTCTAAATCTTCTGATTGTTGAAATCTTAGCTGGCCAATCTTTATATTTTTATTTTCCGTTATCCCATTTTATTTTATTTTTTTAATCCTGTTAGATACTGATCGGAAAGAAAAAAAAATGGAAAAGAGGAAAACCGAAGGAGGTGGAACTCACAATCCAAGGGAGCTAATGAGGAAGGTGTCGTTGCCGTAGGAGAAGGTAAGAGGTGGCTTCGTGGTAGACGGAGACGAGGAGAGGAGACCGCGACGGTGGTGGACGACGCGGTCGCGGTGGGCCATGGCCACGTAGTAAGGGACGGTTCCCTTCTCCGGGAGGCCATCAGCCGAGAGAGTCCCCTTCACCGGATCGGAGTAGCGGTGGTGGATGTCGAACCCGAACGTCCCTAGTCCCTCGCACACCGAACCGCTCCAAACCAACACAGTAACCGCTACTACTAGTGCTTGTGGTACGATCATCGTCATCATCGTGATCGTTGGGAGGAAGAAGAAGAAGAAGAAGAGAGAAAGCGATGGAGGTTTGTGTTTCCTTGTGTTGTGGTGGCCTCTCTTTCTCTATTCCTTATTTATTTGTGCGAAGGTCGACGACTTTTTTAAAATGTAGAGGAGTTGACTTGCATGCGGGTCCTACCATTTATCTTTTTTTCTTCTTACTATTTATTTGAAATAATTATAATCTATAGATACAAGTCTAAGAGATAAATTGACTTCTTTTTTTAAATGTATCTCTTGTATTACCATAGAAAAAATTACATCATGAATGTGAAAGATGCATGATACCACATGAACTTACATAAGAAAATACGACTAAGATAAGTTTATAGAAAACACGTACATAATAATAGTTAGAGGTATCACCTAGCATCAGAACACCCTAACCAAGATAAAGCAATCTAAATGGTCACATCCCTATAGATAAAATGTACCTATTATAATACATTAAAAGATTCAAAACGAACTTACATAAAAAATTCTGAACAGGAAAATACACAGTAACTTAAAAAACATATATTCCGGCTTAGAGTATTTGGCATTTCAGATGCATGATAGGAATAACTGTTGGTTTGATTTATAGAGGTAAAAATTATTATTCATTTATCAAGTCAGAAGGCATGTCGTTTTCTGACCGTGAGTGAATGTTATCAATAAAAAAACATATGAGAGTAATGTAAATTATTATAATTATATATGCGTTATTCTAATTATTGTACGGACAAAAATAAGTTTCCAACATAAGAGAAATGAGTAGAGAGATCTAGTGGAAAGAGTAGAGACATGTTTTAACGGTTGAAACAGTCGACCAGCGTACGCGGGTTCTTACATGAAAAGTTTGCAGGTCAACGTAACCTTCCATTTCATTTGGCAAATCTATACCACGCTTCTATTCACCAAAAATCTAACTATGTTTTATTTAGAAAACGAAATATCGGGTTTTCTATTATTATTATTATTAATTCAATAATTGGTTCAAGTGATAAAAAAAATTAAATTATTTTAGAAATATTTGAATTCAATTTTTGCGAAAGAAAAAAATAAAAATTTGAAACATGAACCTTTACTGGAAAAATCAGTACTGGGGTTTAATCATTATCAATATTTTGAATGCCGTGCTTGTTGATTAAGTAACCTTCTCCCTTTTAGAGAGGCACCATGGCCATGGGTTTCAATAAAGTCCTTGCGAATTCCCCGTAGTTAAAAAATGGCTGAAGCCGGAATCTTTTCTATTATTCTGGAAACGCTCACAAAGAAAAATAATAGTACGGGGTTACATGATTAGGGAATGATTATTAAGAATATTGTACATTAATTTTGTGTGCATAATATTCTTAGAATTTGTCTCTCCAGCATAAATAAATAGACGTGCAGAGATATAATTATAAAAAAAATAACAGCGGCGGATTTTTTATTATAAGTAAACGGTATACCCATCGTGGAGGGATCGCTGGAAGGAGAAGACCAAGAGTACGATCAATCAATTAATAATTCCGGCTAACTACGATTAGACACGTACGTACGATTCCAACACTAAATGTATCTCACGTTCACCTTAAATGAGTAGAAACGGAAACGATAAATTTTCTTAGTTATTAAACATGTATTAAGTTTTATAATCTAACTAAAAAATAGTAATAAATTCTTAAATTATCAAGCGACGAACCAATGAAGAAGATGGCCTCTCTAGTTCAATTG
>SOPF01027394.1:384-35208 GCA_012979155.1 Hypericum perforatum
GATCAATGGTTATTGATATCTTCGTAGAGTTTGGGAGTGAAGAAGGCGAGACATTGGTGGTGTTTGCAAGGTTAGAGGTGAAGCGCAAAGAGGGGGCTCGGATGGAAAAGGATCAATCATTTTTATGTTTGATTTAAAAGTTAATATTACATAATTTTTAATTCAACTATTTTTTCTTTTTTAATTCACACATGCAAATTATAATAAATCTGAAGCAAATAAAATTTCATATGCTTGAAAAATTAATGAAAGTCCAAATTCATTATACTTTTTGGTCAACATGGAGGGATGTGATTGAGAATGTATTTCTAAACATAGTCTTCTCATAGTAAATTTTAATTAAAAAATACAAAAAAAAATCACCAAAACTATTTTTATCGCCACTCTTAATTCTATACTATCAATACACCGAGATACAATATCATGAGAGAGTGTTATGTGATGACTGTCCAAACATTCATGTTTTGTCATGTATTTTGTATACGTTTGATCATATTTTGTGATCACTTTCATTGTGTTCTAATGAGTCTGATGTCATTTTCATGTATTTGAGTCATGGAGTAGACTTTTACCTTTTATCGTATGTTGTGATAGGAAGTGAAACTTTATGGATGTCAATGAATGGATGGTTTCAAGAGACTATATTACACGCATCATAAATCTGTGCTTAAGTATTGGCTTTTCTTATATGAGATGTCGTTAAAAAGCTTGGAGATTTTCTACATTTTTTTGTGAATAGTCAATATCAAATTTGGAACTTAAGATGGTCAAAAATGAAAAATATGAAAACAAAACGAGGCTGGCAGACTCTCAAACCCATCAGTTGCTAGTCCCAATAAAAGTCCCATATTCAGTGTTGTTTTGATCCAGTTTTCGTTTTGGGCAACTTCTGGCTCCTATTTTAGTCTTAGAATATCATATTTTATGCTATTTTCTTATTCTAGACTGACTCTGATTGGTTATAAGGACTTTTGTTTAGGAACAAACTCTAGTTTCCATTAGTCTTAAGATTTTGGGGGAGGAATTCCAGCACCTCTTGAGATTTTGCTCCTACCAACTTTTGAGATTAATTGAAGACTAAGTTTTTCTATCTTTATCTCTTATTATATCTTTAATTATTATCTCGTGCTTCATGATTATATGTAATGAGTAGTTCTCTTATAACTGATGTGCCCTAATTATGTCATTGATTGTTTGTTAAAATTATGGTTCAAATATCTTGCATAATAGTTGTTAATTGATGTTCTTAATGCTTACCCTAGCTTGATCACCTAAGTTATGATTTTAATTGACGAGAGTAGACCGAGTAGTGATGAGTGTAAAAAATACTCATTACTTATGTACATTTTAGTGTAAGTTTAGCGTTTGTCACATATCGTTTTTATGAGTTTTCTATGTCTTTGTCTCGTTTTTGTACATTTTATGTTTATGTCGTGTTTGTTCGTTTTTCTTATGTTTTCTTATTTTTTAGGAGCTCTATGTACAATAATCTAAGGAGGCACAACCAAAACCTTGAAGATGCAAGCAAAACGGACTCGACAAGGTTGAAACCGTAGATACCCACGGTAAAATAGTAAAAAGAAAGGTTGAAACCGTAGATACCCATGGAGGGCGCCAGACCTGACCTCTTCTGACTTAAAAAATCATAATTTTCTCATACAAAGTCCAATTGAGACGCGGTTAGTAGCGTTGGAAACAAGACATCCGTATCTACAATGCGTCAAAAGACCATCTTCCAATTTGGCATCTAAGAGGGACAAACGCTTGATCCAATTTCATGGGCCAATTTTATCCGAGTGGGCCAATTTTATGGTTTATTTGGGCCAATTTTGGGCTTCTTGGCCCAAATCTGTGGCAGCCAACTTAGAGGAGGAAGAGATATGCTTGAGTGGATTTTAACTCTTATGAAGAGACAATGATGACTCCTTCCATTTAACTTCTTGTTAATAAGTCTTAAAGCAAAAAACATATATGGAGAGTGGTTGTGATATTTTGTAAAAGAATTAAATTTCTAAGTTAGCTAAAGTTGTTAATTTGGCTTGTAACTGACTAAGTCATTAATTAGATAAGAAAGGTGGCAGCCAAGAGTAAGTGTGTTCGTGAGCTACCAAGGAGAAAAAGAAGAAATGAAGAGAAAGAAAAGAAAGAAAGAGAATGAAGGAGGAGAAGAAGAACCAAAGCATAAACCAAGCTTAGGCTTGGACTTGTAAAACATTCATTACTCTTTTCTTTCTTTAATTTTCTTATGCTTTGTCTTTGTTATATATATATATATTTTGTTGTTTGTGTTTGTTATAAATATGTGTGAGTAGTTTGTTGTGATACGATGCCTTGAAAGTTTAAGCATGCTAATGTTTAAAATGGGTTAAAATGATAAGGACCATGTACTTGTTAAAAAATTAATGCTTAGACTAGATTGGCCACCTAGAATTATGAACATAATCAAGTCCTTAGACCGAAAGGAGATAGACTTGATCGAACATTTAACTCGTTGATTAGTTACCTTGTGAGATGTGGATTCCTCCTTGGTGATTGATTATCCATAGGGTGATAAATATAGTTGGTGTTTAGTTAGATTTATATGACTCGTGGGGGCAAAAGCACATCGAGTTCACATAAGTCTAGCTAAAGATCAATTTAGACTAATCTAGTACGAAAGTGTAGATTAGTTACTTTGAAATACCCGGATCACGACACGAACTTAATAAACCTTTCAATCCATTTAGCTAGTTTAAGTGATCTTTGGTATCATATCATTTTAATTTAATTTGCTTGTCTTTATATTTATTTTATTGTTGTTCTTGTGTTGATATTTGTGCATATTTGTGTGACAAGTTACCAAACCATTAAATCCAAATCAAGTTCCTAAAACATAGCTAGTAAGCCGAGTAAGGCACAAACTCGATCCTCGTAGGAATGATATCCTACTTCATAAACTATATTGCGACGGTGGTTGGAGGTATTTCACGATGCCAAAAACCACTCTCATCAATTGGCGCCATTGCCGGGGATTGCGTTTCGAAGCTAAATCTTAGCTTACAAACTTGGATTAGGAACTTTTGTCAACTAAAAAAGTTTCTTGCAAACTCGTCAGAAAGTTTTTTCAGCTATTGCCACTCACGTATTTTAATTATTTGGCCATTTTAGAGTCCGCATTGGTAAAAAATATGCTCCAATGAAATTGTGCATTTGGAAGTCTTCTTTCATTTGCTGTTGATTTTACCCAATTTGGAGTTCAGATGAAAAAGTTATCGCATTTTCAAGACACAAAGGTCATTTGTGACAAATCTTGCGAAAAACTTGCACGGAAAATTCGGCCAGAAAATTAGCTTCGTATTTTATTTTTTTTGGACGTCCTAGATTCCGAACTGGAAAAATATATAATGTGACAAAATTGAAGATTTTGAAGTCTCCTTTCCAACCTCATTGGTTTTGTGTCATTTGGAGTTTGGACGAAAAAGATATCGCAATTCTAAGACAAGTGCTCAAAACCTGATTTTTGACTTGTCTAGCAAAATCACAGAAATATTGAGCCTCGGATTTTAATTTTTTGGGACAAATAAATTTCGAACTAAAAAAATATTCCTTGGACAAAATTGAATATTTTGAAGTTCTCTTTCCATAGCCGTTGAGATCATCAAAATTGGAGTTCTGACGACAAAGATATCGTATGTTGAATTTACACGCGCAAAATATGATTTTTGACAAGTCTTGCCAAAACACTGAAAACGATTAGCCTCGTATTTTCACTATTTGAATAACTTAATTCCAATCTGGGCAAAAATTTCCTTAGACAAATTTGTAGTGTTAGAAGTCTTCTTTTCAATGCTGCTAATTTTGTCTAAATTGGAGATCGGACAAAAAAATTATAAATTTTTTAAGCCGCATGCCCAAAACACGCTCAACCACCAGCTTCCCTTTGGAATGTGAAGTGGATGTAGCACACTTGGAAAGGATATTACGACAAGAAAAATTGCGACGAGAGAGGCTAAATCAAGAAAGACTACAACAAGAAAGGATGAATTCCTTTGGTTACCATTGGTACAATAGAATTCAAAGATCATTTTTTAATGACGAAGTTAAGGACACACGTGAACTGGTGGAAGCAAATCAAAGGAAACTTGATCTCACCCAAGCTCAGCTTTGGACTTGTGAGTGGTGCGGATGTGAGAGACATGAGAAAAGTCAATGTGAAGAATATTGGTTCCCTACCCGCCATGGAGCACCCTTAGATTATGAGAATTTCGAGCATTACGATGAGGGCAACATGACACCATTTGTATTCCAACGTAGAGCAGAAATCCTTATTCCTCATGGTGCAAAGAAGAAGTACAACCTCTAAGGTCTGATACCCTTGAAGATAGATTGGACTCAATGGGAGCAAGAATGGATAAGATGTTTGAAAATGGCAATGATATAATACTCAATGAGTTTGAGAAATTGTGTATGCCAAGTCAAACTTTTGAGAGAGCGCAAGCTCACTTAGATGATATTTGCACTAGTGCACATATAAAAGATGCTATCTTCATTAAACCATTCGAGCTAATCTATCATTTGGGGGAAAACAATGAAGTGCAAATAGAGGATGATGATAAGCAGATGGACTTGAAAGTTGAGGAACCTTCATACGTTCCTCAACAATCATACATCTATCCAACATCATTCCTAGAAGATTTATATAGTATAGAGAATAAGGGGCATTTGTGGGATTTTGAAACAGAGGATTGGTACCAGGAAACCACAACGAGCTTGTTTATTCATGCCAACGCACTTTCAAAAGAGGATGAAAAGAATGAAGAAAAGGAAGAAGAGAAAGAAGAGATTGGGTTTGATTAGTGCTAATTATATTATTAGTGCACTCAAAAAGAAGGTGACGAGCCTATTATTAGTGCTAATTTCTTTGTGTGAAAATCTTGCTCAACCAAAGATTTGGCGAATATTGAAGATTCAGAGGAAAAAGAGGAAGCCATATCTAAGGAAGAGTCTAGTGTTATCCGCCACAATATTTCACCTCGACTTCAAGATCCAAAAAGGTTTGCTAAACCTTTACTATTAGAGATGGTAAGTGATGGAAAAACACCCTACCAGAATGTTGAACAACCTCCCACTCTTAGTTGGGATTGGTTAAACTTGGGTGAGATTTTGAAATCTCTCAATCCTATGATTAATGTGAGTGCTATTAACCAATTGGTTGATTGGCAAATGTCTGCATTTTTGCGATTGATGAGAGATAAGAAGTTACTCTTATATGATTGTTGTGCTCAACAATTTATATTGGGTATTGACCTAGGTATGAAAAGTTAGAACATAATGGAGACTGTAGCAAAAATAGCACTCCTCCCAAGTTGTGAATACCGTGGTACTACATGGTAACTCAACTAGGCTTATAGCCAAAAGGGTCACAAGGAGAGGTAGTTCATCATGGTATGCTATTAGTGAGTTGTATGATTTGTGAAAGTCAAAGTTACTTGTGACCCAACAGAATAGGGCATCTGGTTTTCAAGCTTTCTAGGAACGCAGTGTAAATAAAAGCCAAAAAAATTAGCATAGATTGTATTATAAAGTGTGTTAATTTGTTTGCATTTTATTTGTGTGTGTTTGTTTAGATTTAATTTCTTTTGTTTATAAATGTAGTAATATAGGGCACACTCTATACATATTTGACATTAACCATGGCAAGACAACAAGCCTAGCATGAAGAACATAGGCGTACAATGATCTGCAGCAAGCAGATAACGAATTGACCAGGGAGCTCTTTTTTCCTTTGTCTTTTTATTTTCTTTATTTATTTCTTATGCATGTGTGTTTGTTTGTTTAATTTTGTTTTTATATATATGCTTGTGAATTAATATTTTTGTTTATTTATTTTGTTAGTATATATGTATTGAGATAGTTTATTTGTATCTTTGGTGATCCGGTACGGAAGTGTTCCGATTTGAGCTCTGCAGGGTTCGATCTCCTTGCTGCTTCTTAATGTACTAGATCATCGAGATAAAACTATCTCAATTTTGTTTTCTTTTTGTAATTACGTGTTTATGAGTATCTTAAACACCTTGAGGACAATGTGTCATTCAAGTGTGGGGGAGGGGTTCTGATGCAAGCATGCCTATGTCCAAGCAATCCAAGCTACAAGACTCTCATCAAGTGCAAGTGCCAATTGGACCAATGACGCGTACAAGAGTGAGGAGGCTTCAATCTGAACTTAGTGGATTAATTCAAGAAGTCCAAGAACGTGCATTCAAGTCCAAGGACATGTATGAGGCCCATGCAAAGCACATGCACGTGATTGAAGCTAATTTGGAAGCTACATCAACTTTGCCAATCTGAAGCATGCAAGTTTGTCTACGTCAACTTTGGCAATCTGAAGCATGCAAGTTCGTCCTATTTTGTCCATGCACAATCTGAATGGGACGTAATATTTTAGCAAGCTTCTAGTATCTTTATTTATATTATTTAGTTCCTATTTAGTTGAATAAAGAGGCCAAAATCTCCTTGTCTTGGAGTACAAGTTTCAGCCAGATTAGGAGAAAGCTTTAGGCAGATTGCTTTTAGCTTATTTAGGCAAATTGTCTTAGCTTATTTAGGAGTTTATTATTTAGGATGTTTTTGAGAACATCCAGCCTATAAATAGAGGCTTCGACGAGTGTTTTAAGACACCCTACATTCGAATTGAATAAAATTAAGTATCTTGACTTTGTGAGTTTAACTCAACTTGTTCTTGCCTAAGCTAGTGTGACGTTTAGGTTGAATGAATCTTTCACTTATCAAACGAGTTTGCCATCCTCGTTTGTGGCATGATACGACGTGACTTGGAGTTCTCAGATTGTTCGTGGCTCGAGTTAAGGCTCTTTTGTCGAGGTTCTTGCTGGTCCAGTTCGTGGGTTCAAAGTCTCATCCATTCTAGGCAACAATAGATCCGTGCGAATCGTGTTTCTCCTGCCAAGATCACATCAGTTGGTATCAGAGCTACGGCCTGTTGTTTAGACCATTCTATCCTTGTTATTTTGTGTGTTTTGTACTCAGCTTGTTGCTTATCAATTGGCTGATTTAGTTGTTAGTTTGTGTGCGTTAGTTTGTGTTTTGTTGCGTCTAGTTGTTGGTTTGCGTTGAGTGTTTTAGTGTATGTTTAATTTCATGTTTTGGTGTTTAGTTCGTGTTATTTGAGTCAAGAAACGAAAAAGAACAAAAAAAAGAAAAAAACAGAAAAGGAAACAAAAAAAAGGAACAGAAAGAGAGAATCAAAATAGGAAACAAAAGAGAAAGAAAGAAAGAAGAGAAAAGAGGAAGGCAAACCTATTTCGGAAGTACAAGGCCAAGTTAGTTCGCAAGACTAATTAGGCAATTGTAAGAAAACAAAAGAGGAACGCGCGCATCACTAATCTGGAAGAAAAAAAAATGTAGCCTAAAGGGTGCAACTAAACCGAAAGGAGTACTAAAGAGGAAAGGCACACGCAAAACAAAGAAGAGACACCCACATGGAACCAAAGAGGAAGTTGCAAGAAAAAGGAAAAGCAGACCTAAAGAGGAAAAGGAGGAACGCAAGACTAAAGAAGAAGCAAGCAACCTGTTCTATGCATAACTAAAGAAGATTTTGTGCAACACAAGTAACCAAGTAAAGAGTCACAAATTTGTTTGGTTTGTGAAAGGCATAGTTTGAACAAGACTCAACTAGCTTTCGTAAGAACTTGCAAGAGTTATTAAGAGAGGAAAAAGGTAAGAGTGTGTGAGCTCATTAGGGAGAAAAGCCAATTCTGAGTGCAAACACGAGTGAACTTGAGTGCACCTTACATTGAGAGTAAACACGTAAGGGAGTGAACTTGTGAGGCCATATTTATAACTAACTAATTTTTTTTCTTGCAGCACTATGTCTCAGGGAAACGAAGAAGATAGGCAATGCACCTTGGCTGATGTGGACCTTAAGGTCTATACAGAAGCATTGATAGGGAGGTTTCGGCGTGTAATGCAAGAAGAACTCGAGCCCATGCAATCACGTATGGAAGCATTAGAGAATTCTCGTAGTGTGCAACCTGTCCGTGGTGAAGTCCATACACGAAGGGAGAGAGCGCCTATAGGAGGTCCAAGTGGAGAAGATTCTGATTACGAAGAAGATGTGAGATCCACAAGGAACTATAGGAGGCCAAGAGCTGAACGCCAACTTAGGGAAGCAAGGAGAAGAGAGGATGATAATTTAAGTAGTATCAAACTCAAGATACCTACCTTTGCTGATCGTTCTGATCCGGAGGCATACTTGGAGTGGGAGAAGAAGATTGAGTTCGTGTTTGATTGCCACAATAGCTCAGAAGCAAAGAAGGTAAAACTTACCATCACTGAGTTTACTGATTATGCTATAACTTGGTGGGATCAACTTGTGACAAGCAGGAGGAGAAACGGAGAACGCCCTATAAATACATAGGAAGATATGAAGGTGGTGACGCGGAAGAGGTTTGTTCCGAGCTATTATTATAGAGGGTTGTACAAGAAGTTACAAGGATTGAGGCAAGGAAGCTTGAGTGTGGAGGAATATTTCAAACAGATGGAGGTGGCCATGATAAGAGCTGATATAGAAGAAGATAGAGAAGTTACCATGGCAAGGTTCTTGAATGGACTCAATTCTGAAATTCAAGACAAGGTTGAGTTGCACCACTATGTGGAGTTGGAGGACATGGTGCATATGGCATCAAAGATTGAAAAGCAACTCAAGAGGGGAAGAGAAACTAAAGCTACATCTGGTTTTACTTGGAAGCCGAGCTACTCAAAGAAATTTGACAAGCCACAAGTAACCAAATTGGAGCATAAGGCCGAGAGTTCTCATACTGATTCTCAAAAGAAGGTGGAGACCCCTCAAGCAAGAAACCATGACATTAGGTATTTCAAGTGTCAAAGACGCGTGCACATCTCAAGCCAATGTCCTAACAAGCAAGTCATGGTGATTATGGAGAGTGGAGAGATTGTGACTGAAGGAGAAGATTCGGATCATGATAGCATGCCATCGTTGGAGGATGTATCCGAAGAAGAAGTTCGAGTCAATGAAGGTCTCACTCTAGTAGCAAGAAGATCCTTGAATGTGCAAGCTAAAGAAGATGATGACTTGGCACAAAGGGAGAACATCTTTCATGCAAGGTATTACATCAAGGATAAAGTGTATAGTGTGATCATTGATAGAGGTAGTTGCACTAATGTAGCAAGCACTACCATGATTGAGAAGTTGGGATTGATCACAAGCAAGCACCCTAAGCCTTACAAGCTGTAATGGCTCAATGATAGTGGAGAAGTTAGGGTGGAGAGGCAAGTACTTGTGGCATTCCACATTGGCAAGTATGAAGATAAAGTCTTATGCGATGTTGTGCCAATGCAAGCTAGTCACCTATTGTTGGGAAGGCCGTGGCAATTCGATAGAAGAGCAACCCATGGTGGCTATACCAACAAGTATTCTTTTACTTACAATAAAAGAGTATTCACTTTGGCACCTTTAAAGCCATCCCAAGTTTGTGAAGATCAAATGAGGTTGCAAAAGGAAAGTGAAGAGTGGAAAAAAAGAGAGCAAAAGAAACGAGTGGAGAGGAGAGAAGAAGCCGAGGGGTGGAAAAAAAATTACTATGTGGGAGTTAGCAAGATTAAGCAAGCTTGTTTTGAAAGAAAGTCTATGATCATACTTCGGTATAGGGAGACACTTTTGATTGCTAACGAGCTTGATGCAAATCTGCCAAGCATAGTTAAATCTCTTTTGCAAGATTATGAAGATGTCTTTCCCGAGGAGCTACCACCAGGTTTGCCACCAATAAGAGGGATTGAACATCAAATCGATTTTGTTCCAGGAGCAACAATTCTAAACCGTTCAGCCTATAGGACCAACCCGGAAGTAACAAAGGAGCTTGAAAGATAAGTCAACGAGCTTTTGGAGAAAGGGTACGTAAGAGAGAGCATAAGTCCATGTGCTATTCTGGTCCTACTTGTGCCAAAGAAGGATGGATCATGGAGGATGTGTGTTGATTGTCATGCAGTCAACAATATAACAGTAAAATATCGTCACCCTATTCCTTGTTTAGATGACATGTTAGATGAGTTACATGGTTCTTGCATGTTTTCTAAAATTGACTTGAAAAGTGGTTATCATCAAATTAGGATGAAAGAAGGAGATGAATGGAAAACTATATTTAAAACTAAGTATGGGTTGTATGAATGGATAGTTATGCCTTTTGGATTATCTAATACACCTAGCACATTCATGCGCCTTATGAATCATGTTTTGAGACCATTCATAGGAAAATTTGTGGTTGTCTATTTTGATGATATACTTATCTATAGCAAAAACTTGGCGGATCATGTTGAGCATTTGAAATCTGTTTTAGATGCACTTAGAGAGGATCAGTTATTTGCTAACTTGAAGAAGTGCACCTTTTGTACGGATAAACTTGTATTCTTGGGTTTTGTTGTTGGAGCTAATGGAATACAGGTTGACGAAGAAAAGATCCAAGCTATTCAAGATTGGTCAAGCCCTGAAAGTGTTGTAAATGTGAGAAGCTTTCATGGGCTAGCTAGTTTTTATAGAAGATTTGTGAAAGACTTTAGTAGCATAGCCGCACCCATCACTGAAGTTATCAAGAAGAATGTGGGCTTTACTTGGGGAGAAGCTCAAGAGAAGGCATTCCACCTACTTAAAGGGAAGTTGACTAATGCACCCTTGCTAGCTTTACCTAATTTCTCAAAGACTTTTGAAATTGAGTGTGATGCTTCTGGTATAGGAATTGGAGCTGTCCTTATGCAAGAAGGAAGACCTATTGCATACTTTAGTGAGAAGCTAAGTGGAGCAACTTTGAACTACCCAACTTATGACAAGGAGTTGTATGCATTAGTTCGAGCTTTGGAGACATGGCAGCATTACTTGTGGTCCAAGGAATTCGTGATCCATTCTGATCATGAATCATTGAAGCATTTGAAAGGATAACACAAATTGAATAAGAGGCATGCGCGATGGGTGGAATTTATTGAGACATTTCCTTATGTCATACGCTACAAGCAAGGTAAGGAAAATGTAGTGGCTGATGAACTATCACGAAGGTACACCTTGATCTCAATTCTTGATGCTAAACTACTTGGTTTTGAACACATTAAAGAGATGTATATTAATGATGTTGACTTTGGTGAGTTATTTAGATCACCCGAAAGAAGTGCATTTGGTAAGTTCTTTTGGAATGCAGGTTACTTATTTCGTGAAAACAAACTTTGTGTGCCTAATTGTTTTATGCGAGAATTACTAATTTAGGAGGTACATGAAGGTGGATTGATGGGACATTTCAGGATTGCAAAGACTTTGGCAATGCTTCAAGATCATTTCTTTTGGCCACACATGAAGAGAGACACTGAGAGAGTTTGTGGTAGATGTGTCACTTGCAAGCAAGCCAAGTCAAAGGTAAAACCCCACGGTTTGTACACCCCACTACCTATACCTAGCGAGCCTTGGATTGATATCTCTATGGATTTTGTGTTAGGTCTGCCTAGGACTAAATGTGGAAGAGATTCAATTTTTGTGGTAGTGGATAGGTTTTCTAAGATGGCGCATTTTATATCATGTCACAAGACTGATGATACATCAAACATTGCTAATTTGTTCTTTAGAGAGGTTGTTAGGTTGCATGGCATGCCTAGAACAATCGTTTCTGATAGAGATGCTAAGTTCTTGAGTTACTTTTGGAAGACCTTGTGGAGTAAGTTAGGTACCAAGTTGTTATTCTCTACTACTTGTCATCCACAAACTGATGGTCAAACTGAAGTTGTGAATAGAACTTTGTCAACTTTATTGAGGGCACTTATCAAGCATAATATTAAGACATGGGAAGATCGTTTGCCATACATTGAGTTTGCTTATAATCGCTCCGTACATTCTGCCACTCAGTTTTCACCTTTTAAACTTGTTTATGGCTTTAATCCTTTGACTCCATTGGATTTATCACCTTGCCTATGAGTGAACAAGTTAATTTAGATGGAAAAAAGAAGGCTGAAGTTGTCAAGCAATTGCATGAGAGGGCGTGAGCAAACATTGAGAAGAGAATGGAGTACTATGCTAGACAAGCAAACAAAAGATGACACAAAGTTGTCTTTGAGACGGGAGATTGGGTCTGCTTGCATATGAGGAAGGAGCGTTTTCCTATCCAATGGCATTCCAAGTTGCTACCTCGTGGAGATGGACCATTCCAAGTGGTTGAGCGCATTAATGATAATGCTTACAAGCTAGACCTCCCAGGTGAGTACAATATGAGTGCTACATTTAATGTTACTGATTTGAGTTCTTTTGATGTAGGTGATGCGGATTTGAGGACAAATCCTTTTCAAGAAGAGGGGAATGATGCAAGCATGCCTATGTCCAAGCAATCCAAGCTACAAGACTCTCATCAAGTGCAAGTGCCAATTAGACCAATGACGCATGCAATAGTGAGGAGGCTTCAATCTGAACTTAGTGGATTAATTCAAGAAGTCCAAGAACGTGCATTCAAGTCCAAGGACGTGCATGAGGCCCATGCAAAGCCCATGCACGTGATTGAAGCTAATTTGGAAGCTATGTCAACTTTGCCAATCTGAAGCATGCAAGTTCATCTACGTCAACTTTGCCAATCTGAAGCATGCAAGTTCGTCCTATTTTGTCCATGCACAATCTGAATGGGACATGATATTTTAGCAAGCTTCTAGTATCTTTATTTATATTATTTACTTGAATAAAGAGCCCAGAATCTCCTTATCTTGGAGTACAAGTTTTGGCCAGATTAGGAGAAAGCTTTAGGCAGATTGCTTTTAGCTTATTTAGGCAAATTGTCTTAGCTTATTTAGGAGTTTATTATTTAGGACATTTTTTAGAACATCCAGCCTATAAATAGAGGCTTGGACGAGTGTTTTAAGACACCCTACATTCGAATTGAATAAAATTAAGTCTCTTGACTTTGTGAGTTTAACTCAGCTTGTTCTTGCCTAAGCTAGTGTGACATTTAGGTTGAATGAATCTTTCACTTATCAAACAAGTTTGCCATCCTCGTTTGTGGCGTGATACGACGTGACTTGGAGTTCTCAAATTGTTCATGGCTCAGGTTGAAGCTCTTTTGCCGAGGTTCTTGCTGGTCCAGTTCATGGGTTTGAAGTCTCATCCGTTCTAGGCAACAATAGATCCGTGCGAATCGTGTTTCTCCTGCCGAGATCATATCAGGTTCCCTTCAGGAATCTTCCTTGTATATTAATTATGTTTAGTATGTTTATATATGTGTGTCTAGGTTTAGACTTGGTATAAATTTTTCAAAATTTGACCCTCTTCAAAAAATTTCAACTTGTGTTAGAAGATTGTCACCTTATTAGTTAGGAATTTAACTCGAGCACAAAGCTTAGGAATATATAGAAACCTCACACTCAGTTATTTAGACTAGTAATTTCGCTATTTAGACTAGACTAAAATGCTAATGTGCGAACCTTATGAGAACTTTGAGCCGAAGGAGGAGACATCCGTCTCCAATTCTTTTCATGAGGTGCATACTAAGTTGGTTGATTAAAGTATCCTATTAGTACTTGTCATAGTCTTAGTTGTGTGGAAGTTAGTGGGAAGACGGGGGCATTTCTTTCGTATTTGAGCCTAGAGCTTTAGAGACAAAATCCAATAATTTCCAATTGCTTTAACCAATTTGAGCCTAGCGTTTTCTTGATAATAGACTAGGTAACCAACTTCTAGCCTAAATTACCATTCTTCCTTACCTTTGACCATCATATTTGAGGATATTAGGATGTTTAGTTGGTAGCTTCATAGACACGGTTTAAGTTGTGGAAATTTTAAAAATTGAGTGGCCAAGTGTAGAAGTCAAGTTTTTGCCTAGAACATGCTAAGTTATTTTAGTTTGTTTGTAAAAAAATGTGTTGTAAATATTGTGTTAGTAAAAAAAAGAAAACAAAAAAAAGAGAAAAACAAAGAAAAGAAGTGCAAAAAGAAAGTTGTGAATAAAGCATGAACTCTTGGAAAAACTCGAGCTTCAAAGTCATAGAATGTTGGGAAAGTGGGTGAGAGCTTTATTATTTTAAGTGAGGGTGTCTAGATTAGACGAGTGATAGTTACTTTTGTAATGTCCTCGGATTGGGTGGTTTAACCACTATCCAAATTTTTACCTCACCTCTACCTAAGCCCCACTACAACCCGATATAAAGATCCCCTAAGCATTAACAGCTGTACAATTAAAGATATCGCTAAGTAGGACGTAGGATGCCTAGAAATATATTGACTAAGTATACGAGTGATAGAAAGTTGCCTACTTATATAATAAGTGAGATAAATTTCTTATCATTTGAGAGATTAACGTTCTAGTGTCTTTTACATAATGTTAATATTAGTTTAAACAACTAAGTTTTAGAGGTGTCTATCGATTCGTTTGTTTTGTGATTAAGTTAATGAACTAGCTATGTAGGGATAATCTTTTAACCAAGCTGAAGTTTTTGAGGGGAGTCAAGTAACGAATTTTTTGTGCCAAGTCTTTTTCCTTTTTGTGTGTTTTTCTTTTATATGTTTATGTGTTTTCACATTTGAGTTTTGATTGGGGACAAGCAAAGATTCAAGTGTGGTGGTGTGATGAGTGTCAAAAACACTCATTCACTCATTACTTATGTACATTTTAGTGTAAGTTTAGCGTTTGTTACATATCGTTTTTACGAGTTTTCTATGTCTTTGTCTCGTTTTTGTACATTTTGTGCTTTTGTCGTGTTTGTTCATTTTTCTTATGTTTTCTTGTTTTTTAGGAGCTTTATGGACAATAATCTAAGGAGGCACGACCAAGACCTCGAGGATGCAAGCAAAATGGACTCGGCAAGGCAAAATGGTAAAAAGAAAGGTTGAAACCGTAGCTACCTGTGGAGGGCGCCAGACCTGACCTCTTCCAACTTAAAAAATCATAACTTCCTTATACAAAGTTCAATTGAGATATGGTCAGCGGTGTTGGAAACAAGACATCCGTATCTACAATATGTTAAAAGGCCGTCTTCCAATTTAGCGTCTAAGAGGGACAAACGCTTGATCCAATTTCATGGGCCAATTCTATCTGAGTGGGCCAAACTTATGGTTTATTTGGGCCAATTTTGGGCTTCTTGGCCCAAATCTGTGGTAGCCAACTTGGAGGAGGAAGAGATATGCTTGAGTGGATTTTAACTCTTATGAAGAGACAATGATGACTCCTTCCATTTAACTTCTTGTTAATAAGTCTTAAAGCAAAAAACATATATGGAGAGTGGTCGTGATATTTTGTAAAAGAATTAATTTCCTAAGTTAGCTAAAGTTGTCAATTTGGCTTGTAATAGACTATGTCATTAATTAGCTAAGAAAGGTGGCAGCCAAGAGTAAGTGTGTCCGTGAGCTACCAAGGAGAAAAAGAAGAAATGAAGAGAAAGAAAAGAAAGAAAGAGAATGAAGGAGGAGAAGAAGAACCAAAGCATAAACCAAGCTTAAGCTTGGACTTGTAAAATCTTCCTTACTCTTTTCTTTCTTTAATTTTCTTATGCTTTGTCTTTGTTATATATATATTTTTTTGTTTGTATTTGTTATAAATAAGTGTGAGTAGTTTGTTGTGATATGATGCCTTGAAAGCTTAAGCATGCTAATGTTTAAAATGGGTTAAAATGATAAGGACCATGTACTTGTTAAAAAATTAATGCTTAGACTAGATTGTCCACCTAGAATTATGAACATAATCAAGTCTTGAGACCGAAAGGAGATAGACTTGATCGAACATTTAACTCATTGATTAGTTACCTTGTGAGATGTGGACTCCTCCTTGGTGATTGATTATCCATAGGGTGATAAATATAGTTGGTGTTTAGTTAGATTTATGTGACTTGTGGGGGCGAAAGCACATCGACTTCATATAAGTCTAGCTAAAGATCAATTTAGACTAATCTAGCGTGAAAGTGTAGATTAGTTGCCTTGAAACACCCAGATCACGACACAAACTTAATAAACCTTTCAAACCATTTAGCTAGTTTAAGTGATCTTTGGTATCATATCATTTTAGTTTAATTTGCTTGTCTTTATATTTATTTTGTTGTTGTTCTTGTGTTGATATTTTGTGCATATTTGTGTGACAAGTTACCAAACCATTAAATCCAAATCAAGTTCCTAAAACATAGCTAGTAAGCCGAGTAAGGCTCAAACTCGATCCTCGTGGGAACGATATCCTACTTCATAAACTATATTGCGATGGTGGTTAGAGGTGTTTCACGACGTCGAAAATCACTCTCATGAGGCAGCATATTCTTAAATATTAATGAGACATCTTGATATCGTAAGAATAACCCGCAAGAAGAAATTTTCATAATTAAGATTAGTGGAGTTCTAAGTCTAGTTGATGATCGAAAGTATTAATTAGTAACTTAGATCTTTGTTATCTTAGTTTAGTTGACCTAATGAGTGAAAGCATTAGGTAGATGCATTAGAAAAACCCTAGGTACTAGTTAGAACTTCATAAGAACTATAATCTTGACATATGTAGTTAATCCATAAAGGTCTCGTGATTGTTTATCTCTACTGCTTACAACTTGTTTATTTACATTATAACTTTGTTTTTATTTTTATTGCAACCACAACCCTTTTGTAAAAATAATTGTTACCATTGCTATGTGAAATTGATTGTATATATTTTGTGTTCCAATCCTCAGTTACAAACTTACTACTATATTATGATTACACGTTAGATTATTCTTCAATTTTTTGTATAATATTATGTACTCGAGGGAATGAATTTGGTCCTGAATGTGTAAAGTGATCCAGAACTAACCAGGATACAAGGGGAACCATTAGGTTTGTTTTATGTTATTTTGTAATATTTTATATTTATGATTTACACGAGGTTATTTTAGTCATTCACTTTATTTTATTCTCTCCTACACAACCCTAACTGCCACCTCTCTTTCTTTCCAATTTCGTTTTACCATATCCTCTACGATAATAATTCTAAGACCGAAGACTGGTAGGAAGGCGTGGAGGTAGAGGTTGTGGCTTTTATAATGCCTTTTACAAGCTTGTGATGCGCCATAACTCTATCTATGTCCCCTTCATCATCCTCAGCACTAGGCCTATCTTTTGCATCGTCCCGATGAGCAGGATTGGTAGTAAAAGGTGTATACCTTTTGCCATAAAAAGAAAGGTAATACATTGAAAATATTTTATTGGTTGATGTACTTCCATGCTAAACCTTAATTTTTTGTCATTTACAGATGTTTTAAAGTATACGGCAACCATGTTGGATTAGGAAGGACAAGTAAGATTTGTGCTGGATATCTTTTTAGAATGTCTACAGGTTATTAGTATTGTCATTTCATGGAAATACCAGCTCCATGTATATGTTTTTTAGGTGTGAATCTCTGGTACAGTATTGTGAATACTCCTCAAATGGTATTCCTCAAATGGATTACATCTCTTGAAGGGCACTACATATTAACATTGATAAAACTGAGTTGCTTTCTTCTTATCAACACAATTTTTATATATTATACAAGTGTATAAAATGCAGAGAAGTTAACTGAACAACTAAGAACATTATGAGGCTTTTCTTATACTAGTAACCTGGATTAGTTACAAGATCAACTATTATTGTTCAAGGAAGATTTGAGAATTCAGGAGAGGGACATAATTGATCTGTGATCTACTGCACCTTCTAGTCTTCATTTATGATCTTAACACTAATGTGCAATACCCTTTAACGAAATTTCTCTCGACATTATCTTTTAGATTCAGAAAGGTTAAATCCAAGATTTCTTTAAGTTAATCAAAGTTTCTTATAATTTGGATCAACTTTATTTATTTCTAATGGTGAGACCTTTATAAATTGAGACGGGGTTTATAGATGTTAAAATAGAGCATGTGACATTTTATTTGCTGCTTGCTTCATAGTTCTTTTTAGGTTGTTTATTTTTTGCTTGAAGCTGGTTTTTATGGTATTTAAAGTAATTTATAGTTTGGCTCTGTTTGAATAATTTTTTGATATATTATAATAGTTTATTTTGATATATTCGAATATGAATGATTTGCTCTAATATGTTCGAATAGTTCCTTTTGATATGTTCAAATGATTTGCTCTAATTGTTCGAATGGTTCTTTTTGATATATGTTTGAATGGTTTGCTCTGATATGTTCGAATGACCAAACCATTTGAGCATGCATGGCCAACCCATTTGAACATACATGCATAAATTTGAACATACATGACCAAATTATTTGAACATATATGACCAAACTATTTGAACATACATGGCCAAATCATTTAAACATACTTGCATGAACTATTTGATCATTCGTGACCAAATCATTTGAACATACATGGCTAGATCATTTGAACATACATGGCAAATTATTTGAACATACATGACTAAATCATTTGATATAACCAAGTAAACTATTTGATATAACAATATAAACAATTTGATATAACAGTACAAATTATTTGGTATAATTGAGTAAACTATTTAATATAACTGGGTACATAATTTGATATAACATTACAGACCATTTGATATAATTGAGTAAACTATTTGTTATGATTAGGTAAACTATTTGTTACGATTATCTAAACTATTTGTTACAATCAAATAAACCATTTGATATAATAACGTTGAAAACAATTTGATATTGCCGTATAAACTATTTGATATAACCAAGCAAACCATTTGATATAACCTCTTAAACTATTTGATATGACAATGCAAATTATTTGATATAACTTGATAAATTATTTGATATAATAGAATTAACTATATGATATAACCTAGTAAACTATTTGATATTATTAATTAAACCATGTGATATAATTGAGTAAACCATCTGATATAACTGAGTATTGATATAATTACGTAAACAATTTGATATAACAAAGCAAACTATTTGATATAAATGGGTAAACCATTTGATAAATCAGATAATTGCTATAGCGATTACACCATTTGAATATTATTCAATTAAATTCATCTTAAAACATTATAATATATGAATAAATTAATTATTTAACATGATATATTATTTGATATAATCAGATAAATTATTTGATATAATAAAGTAAAACATTTAATATAAAAACATGTCAATACTTCCTAAAAAATGCAAAAAGAAAAAATAAAAAAATTAAATTGACCATTAAATGACAGGTGAAACCACTCTCTTTACATTTATGTTGTTCACGCATATTTCATATATTTACTATTTCCCTTTTTTAACTTTTCTAAGATGATCCTAGAAATTACTTTCCAGTAGGGTTGAGTTATTGTCGGGTTCATAGGTTGAGGCCCATTTGTGAGCCCGATACCGAAGAATAATAAATGCCAGAATAAGCACCGAGACACAGTTTTTTTTCCTTATGCCAATGGTGCTGTGGCATTTCGAAAATCCCTGTTATTGGTCAGTTTTTTAAAACCCGATAGCAACACTAAAGTTTCAAATAATCTGGTAGAATTCATCGAAACCCAACATCAACACTAAAACTTCATTGGTTTCATCCATCAGACAACAACAAATCAACAATCCATGAAAAATAATTAAGTTTCATCCATCATACTCTAAAGCTAACAAACTCAAATGACAGAAAGCAAATTTAACAATCGTCCAAATGTCTGAAATAGAAGCAGAAGGAAAATTCAATAATCTGGTTTTTTCAAAATGCTTCAAAATCTAAAAATCTTCAATCGACATGTCTCTCCAAAATGCATATCTAAAAATCTTCAATCAACATGTCCCTCCAAAATGAATATTATCAACAATGAGTCAGGCCACACTCTTCTGATGTTGAAAGAGTTCTACAAGTATATGAAAGAATGTAATTTAATAAGATTGTATAGTCAAACTACTACATAAAAATAAACTAGAGGTAAAGTGAGACTAACTTGCAATTTTGGCTTATTCTAATGGATCTTGAATGTCTTCAAAACTTTGGAATCTAAGTTCTCAATCAATTTTGAGTGCATAACAGTGCTTGCATGGTACTTGGATTTAAAGAACTTTGGTAAGGATCAAGAACATGACCTCCCATGCGAAAGGCAGATTCTGATGCAACCGTAGAAACATGAATTGCTAGCACATCATGTGGAATTTCAACAATGATTAGATACTTAGATGCGTTCACTTTCCACCAATTCAATAAGTTAAAATTGGCACAATTCTCTTCCACAGGATCATTTAAATACTTAGATAAATTAGTACTTATATCAACTGACTTGTCTAATTTTATTTTCTTGTCCCAATTATCCCAAGATGTTGACCCCAAAACAAAATCATCCTCTTCAATTTCATCATCCCCCATTTCAACGTCAACTTGGTTTGTGCCCGATGAAGTACCAGCTAGAGACTTATGAGAACAATCTTGATAGTGCTCGAACAACCGAGCAAACAAAGCATTAACTTTGCCCAAACATTCTTTAGCCTTTTCTTCAATATATATTTATTCAAATATGTACTTAACGTATTTAATCTTGTATCGGGGATCCAAGATAATTGAAATATATAGCAGCCCGGTAATGGAGTTAAAATCTCCCTAATATTTGGTAAACTTCACCATCATCTTTGAACAAATATTTCCTAATGAAGGTTTTGTGAAGACACAAACTTCATCAAAATAGTTTGAATCTCCAAAACTCCATGAAATTATTTATTTGCAGCCATGGTAGTATTGCTAAAAATTTCTTCGTCACTTCGTAAAATATCTTTAAGAACTTGACCAAATACCTTGCATTTTCTCAATCAATGGTCCTATTAGGACTACTTAAAAATGTTCTTCTTCTACCAATATTGTTGCTCTCGGCATCACCTTCAACCTTGGCCTTTCTATCATCTCTCTCTAAACGATTATATGCACGCTCTTATTTCTCTATAGTGTCCATCATCAAATATATAGAATGCCACCTTGTCTTCACATCCAATCTCAACCCTTTCTTACTCTTAATGTGCACAACTTTCATACATATATTGAAAAACTTTTATCTAGCCAGAGAAGACTTAACATACTTTATTACTATTATGATCTTTACAACCAACTCAACTAGCTCTTTCAATCCACTTTGAAAAACCAAATTAACCATATGAGCATAGTATCTCATGTGCAAAAAGTCATGGTTCAAAATATCATCTTTTATCATATATCTAGTTGATGATTTTAATGTATAAATCCCCGCATCATTAGAGCTAACGTTGTCAACCGTAATGGTCAAAACCTTTTCAATACCCCACTCAAATAAAAACAAACCTTAATGGCATCTCCAATGATCTGATTCTTATGATCCGATATTGGGCAAAAGTTAAGCAACTTTTTTTTATATACCCAATCTTTATCAATCTAATTTGCCGTCAAACACATATAATTCAAATTTTGGACAGGGGTCCAAGTATCTATGGTAAAACATAGCATCTGATTTTTCATAAGCCTTTTTAACTTAGTCTTCTCATCTTCATACAATTTCATGCAATCATTTACTAAATTTGTCCTATGGGGTAGCTTAAACCTAGGATGCAAATATTAACTATAGGTAGTAAATCCCTCTCCATCTACTACTCTAAAAGGAAACTCATCAATTATCACCATTTTAGCCAATTGGACATGATCCTCATTCTAATTAAAAGCAATAGCATTTAACTTATTGCCTCCAACTTCACCTTTTTCAAAAGTCAAAACAGTTTGTTTCAATCTCAAAAATTTTGTGCACAATTTTTCTAAGTGACATATCATAGTAGTGATTCCAGTCCTCTTACTATGGTAAGCATATTGGGTATCACAATAGTTACAAACATTATATTCTTCACCTTCTTCCACATCTGGAATCCTTGTGAAATGTTCATTAGCATCACTAACTCTCCTCTTATTCCTAATCACAGTCTTTTCTTTAAATTTCCTTTTTGAATGTAGGGAGGTTTAGGATGTGGCGTACCAGAGACATTAGCCACAACAACAGCATCTTCTACGATTTCACTCGAGAGCTCACTTGGAATCTCTATTAGCACAGACCCTTACCCTATCCAGTGGGTCTTAGGATTCACGGGTCATGAAAAAAGGTAATTCGACGACAAATTAGATTGATAAAGATTTAAAAAGGCTTGGACCCACAGGGTCTGATTTTTCATGAAAAAAGGTAATTCGATAATGATATATTTTATCAAGTGTGTGATTTAAAATAATATGCTTAAGTTTAATATCTTATTTTACTCTACAGATTCAGTAGAATGTGCAAATAGTGTAGAATATGCTTCAGTTATTGATGATGTCGACAGTGCAGTTTCAAGTATATATATTATTATTATTTTTATTTTAAAATATTAAATTTTAAATAAATAATTAAGTAATTAAATTTTATATTCAGATGCAAAAGAAATAGAAGAATTAGATTACATGAGCAAGAAGATAATCACAAAGACTTATTCAAAAGTCACATGGAAAACCAGCAAGAAATTATTTTATTTTTGAACTTTATATTTAATACTTATAAATTTATTGATAACTTGTGAACCATATTTATTTAGTTGGTTGAAATGCTACTATTTTATTTAAATTTAGTTTGATACTATTTTTTTATTATACAAACTTTATTTGTTTTCTTACTTTTTATATGGATCATATTAAAAAAATTAAAAAAATATGGTATATAATAGCGAGTCTATGGATAGGGCATGGATCTTCGATTAGACCCTAGGGTCTGGGTTTGGGTATTTCTAAAAGATATCCATAGGATCGTGGGTAGGGTATGGATCCAACTAAAAAAACTAGGGTATGGGTTGGATACTATCAATACCTTACCCTACCCATTGCCATCCATAATTACCAGCTTCCTCTGCCTGTAATGAAAGAAAAACAATAAAAAACTCATAAACTCAGTCTGAAATAAACTGTCACAAAATAGAGAAAGTACAAGAAGAATTACCATGGACAGAACTTGAAAGTGACTGTTAAAACCTTTTAAGTTGTAACCTGTAGACACAAACAATGGAAAACATGTAGGATTTTTGATGAGGAACATGAAATTAACTAACATAACATGAAATTAAAGATGAATAACTTACCAGCAGAAGTAATCAAGGAAGAGAGGACTAGAGGACAAGAGCGAGAGAGACAAGAGGGTTTCTAACAATTTTGGTGTTTTAGGAAAATGATTTAGAAAACAAGGAAGAGAGGACAAGAGAGACAAGAGGGAGGAGGAGGAGGAGCAAAGACAAGATGGTGGAAGCTGGTAGGCGATGGTGGAAGCTGGTGGGCGATGGTGGTTGTGAAATCGATGGTGGAAGTTGGGAGAGTGGGAATTAGGGAGAAAAAAAGTATTTGATTTACTAGGTTTACTCGAAAATGAGAATAAATGAGTATTTATATCCCTTAAATAACTACTCTGCTTCGGGTTTGCGGGTTGTCGGGTTACACAAATCTGGACACCGATCCTGACCCAACTAGTCAGGTTAACCCGACCAATACCCCGTGAACCCGTGTTTCTGGCCGGGTTGCAGGTTGGACTGCTTTCGAGTTGGTCAGGTCAGCGGGTTCTCGGATTTTTTTGGTTTAATTCTCAACCCTACTTTCTAGGACCAAATCTCGTTCCCGTCCCCGTCCCCGATAATATCAAGAGAGATAATGGTACAAAGGATGAGTCAACTCCTTGAATATTATCCAAGTACTTATCAAGGATGCCAAAGGAGGTGTTCAAAGATGATATGGCTGAAAACCATAGTCAGAACATACTTGGAAAATATAAATGACACGCGAATTGCTCATTAACATATCAAGGGATACCAAAAGAGGTCTATCGAAACTTCTTTCCAAATATAATATATCTGAATTTCTAAATGTATATGACATGAGAATTGCTCAATCACATATGAAGGGATGCCAAAGGAGGTCTATGGAAACTTCTTTCCAAATATAATATATGTGAATTTCTGAATCACGATCAAGCTGCTCCTAGCACGTCAAATAATGTTCGTCAATAGATATCGCCAACACGAATCGACCTCCACTGCTCCAAGTTGGTAACATGTAATATACCAATAACATAAGTTTCAAATGTCTGAGATGAGGTTCGAGAAAAACCTGACAGTTAAGAGTCCAGTCATTGGTGTGATTTCAGGAAAAAATATATTTGTTGAAAAATGTCAAACAAAGACCACACTACAATTTTCCATAGTCAATCAATCTAAAAATAGACGAATGAAACCAGAACTGATTTACTGATGACATGTAGCTCACAAATAGACGTTGTTTGATTCTAAATACGAAGAGCTCTAGAAAATAATAGAAAGGAGTAATTGGCTAATTGCTGCTGCTTCATCAAAGGATGATTGTGGTTGGTGTAACAAACACGAAAAAACTGACTAATCAATCAATCAATCAATCATTATTATTATTTTTTGAATAAAACATTCATTCATTATTATTCAAAGCTTCACAAAAACGACAAACGTAACGACGTAGCCTTGTGCGCAACCCCCGTCGATCCCGCTTCTTCCTTGCACGCAAATCCAAACTCCAATTCCTCAACCGCCCGTCTCTCTCTCTCTCTCTCTCTCTCTTTCTCACTCCAGAAGCTTCCTCAACCGCCCGAAGCGACGCCGTTTTCCGATGGACGCGTCATCTTCCGCGTTGCTCCTCCTCGCTTCCGTCAGGGACTCCGCCAACGCGTTCCTGTCCAGCTACGAGCCCCTCGCCCTCGTCCTCGCCCCCTTCCTCACGCTCCTCGTCGCGCGTTGTCTTCACTCTCTCCTCCGCCACGTCAGCGACAAGGGACTCAAGGCCGCCTTCATCGGCCTTGTCATGGCCTCCGTCAAGTGAGTTCCCGGCGGTTATCTCCAGCTCATCGATGGATTTATTAATAATTTTCTTTTAAAAAATAATTTTCGTTGAAAAATGGATCATCCAGGTTGGTGCCGGGCGTGAAGAGCTACATCGCCAAGGAGAAGCAGAAGGTTAGTAGTAGTTTTATGCCATCTGGTGTGTGGGGTACAAATCCATGTCCGAGTCGGATAGTGGGAACATGTATTTAACACTGGCGTTCTGAAGGACTCGAAGGCGAGACCTGGTTAAGCTAGAAGTGCTCGTTGATAGTCTTTTGGTGTTTAAGTAGCAAGATTTTGAATCGAGGCGTGATTTGACGGTTAGTGCCGAGTTCAAGATCCTTAGGCTCCGTCTGTTTCCCGGGGAAAATAACCGGAGCCTTAGCATCCATTAACCTATGTTCAGGTTCTACTCTTGTCATTGTCTAGGTAGATATTATTGGAAATGTAATGAGGAAGTTCGGATGATGATGCATATTTGGTTTTGTTTGGGAGTTTATAAGAGCAAGTTTCTATTCATAGCTATACTTACTTTAGGTTAACATGTGTTTTATTATTAGTCCTCTGGATGTGGTCGACGTTTGAAGGTCCTGGTTTTGTTTAGAAAAGGGAATGTCCAATGTTGATTTGTAGTATCTGTAAAGAAGAAATCTGCAGAGAAAGCATTGAGTGTTTAGTCCGTGTTCACAGCAGAGAAAGCACTGAGTGTTTAGTCCGTGTTCACCTTGTATCCTATTGTGATTGCTATAAATGTGCAGACATGGTAGTTGAATTCGAAACTAAAGTCTGTAAATTGTAATGAGCATGTTGAGCTTCATTAAGATTTCGATTGCCTGACTGTAAAGCTTGGATTGAGAATTTGAACTTTCATATGGTTATACTTTATTAATTATGAGTGTTAAAAAGGTCTTTGTTAGTGTTTGAGGCGCTCTACTCTCCAAATTTTTCGGCCAAAATGAGCTGTGAAAGCATATGTTCCTCTGGCTCTCTAAAACCCATTGCATTCAAGTCAGTGTCAGCTGCATATAGATGCAGTCTAATGGTACATTTCTTTCTACACTCAGGTTGTGGATAAAATGCAGTCTGGCAATTCATCTAAAAGAGATGGCTGGAGGTCAGAGCTGCCTAGGGAAGGACTAGGGGTAGGAGTGCTGGAGATACTGAAAGAAGAGAAAACTAAGGATGCAGATTGGCATGGGAAGTGTTCCGGTACCGTGTATGTTTTGTGATATATAACACGAATCTGCAATACTTTTATGGAATAAATATGTTGCCCTTTTCTTTTCTACTACATATTCGCTAGTCACCTTCGGTTTGCTTACTTTTGGTTATTTTTGCACAGGTATATTGGAGGGAAAGAGTCAGAAGGCCATTTCTCCTTGATAAATGAGGCATGTTCAATGTTAGTAAGACCTAGTAACTTATGTATTTGCTTAATCTGTAAATCTACATGTTTATCTTTTTACATAGCAGGGCTTCAGAGCCTGGCTGTATTAGATTATAGTTAGATGGATTGACTTACATATCTATGTCTTGTGGCAGTTGGTTCCTTGAAACTATTGAGTTGTCTTCTCATGTGATACTGGTAACTTCAGGAATATTTCAAAGAAATCTTGAATAATCATAGTTTGTCAGCACAATTTTTTAAGATACCTTGGAAAGCTAGGATGGTGACATCAGCTCTCTGATTTCCATGTTACTCGTGATATGGATTCTGGGAGACGATTTCTTTTACGGATACATTTCAAGAACCAATTAAACATATTTAGCCATAAAAAAAATACAAATGGTAAATCAAGAAGTCATTTGTTAACTTTGTTTTTTTTTTTGCAAGTGCTTCTTAATCATTCTCTTGTGTGAGATGCTATCTTAATTGCGGAATAAGGTCGTATAGGAATAAGACAGTAAGGTTCTTGGATGCTGGTTGGCGTAAGAGGTTTCGTTGCCATGAGTATAATTTACTTTGTTCTTGTCACAGGTTTGCTCATACCAATCCATTGCATTTGGATGTATTCCAAAGTGTAGCACGATTTGAAGCAGAAGTGGTTGCAATGACTGCTGCATTGGTAGGCAGTAAAGAAAAGGCATCGGGGGGAGAAATTTGTGGAAATATGACATCAGGAGGCACTGAGAGTATACTGTTAGCTGTGAAATCTTCTCGTGACTACATGAATGCTAAGAAGGGCATTACAAGACCAGAAATGTAAGTTGTACAGGCAACGCAAGAATTTCCCCCTCATTTTTCCTTTTCTTTTGGAGGACAACAAATTCCTGAGTCGAGTTCCTCTATTTTTACATTAAGTGTAGGATCATACCTGAATCTGCTCATTCGGCATATGACAAGGCAGCACAATACTTCAAGATTAAGTTATGGCGGGTTCCAGTAAATAGAGAATTTCAAGCAGATGTGAAGGCAATCAGGCGATACATTAACAAGAACACCATTTTGGTATATACTTTTAGTAGCTCTGAGTTCAATCTTTATCTTGGATCATGTCTTATACACTTTTTGGTATTTCTTATTTATGGCTGATTCTTTTATCTTTCTACATGTAGATTGTTGGATCTGCACCTGGTTTTCCTCATGGAATTATTGACCCCATTGAGGTATTTGAGCAAATTAGATTTCTAATATGAAGTTTTAGTTGTCCAGTTAGATGATATAAATGTTATTTGCTCTTGTTGTTTTCTTGTCAATATTAGTAACTTTGTAGAAGATAACAATGAGCTTCCATTTGTAGGAGCTTGGTGAATTGGCCTTCCGATATGGAATATGTTTGCATGTTGACCTCTGTCTTGGGGGATATGTGCTACCATTTGCTCGCAAGTTGGGGTATGGTTGTGACAACTAACTTATTTTTTCAATTCAGTTTATGGGTGTTCTGGAGATGTGATTTCATTTGCAAATTAAATGAATTCCTGAATGTGAAATAATACTTGCTTCTTAGTCGGATGTCATTTCTGTATGGGTGAGTGAAAAATGACCAGTAGCTACCTTGAGTTTTGTTGAATATTCTAATGTTCAGCCATGATGTTCATTCATGTGCTCTCTCTCTCTAGTTGGTACTTTAGTTCTTAGTTTATTTAGGACCCATACTTATGTGTTTTAGACAGATTAGTTTATCTAGTTTAGGACATTTGTCTTGTGCCTTTTGAGGAGAATAGCCGTTGGCTAGTATTGCTGTCCTGTCAGCAACCTAAACACATTCTCACTTCTCTTGTATGCTAAGCCTATTTATACCTCTTCATGAGGAGAATAACATAGTGCAGCAGATTACACCCATATCTATTCTTTCTATCTATTTTCACATGGTATCAGAGCCTCCTTAAGATCCAAATATGGCTAAAAAACCATCCTCAAAATCTGCTGCAACTCAAAGTTCATCTCCTTCAAGGAGTGACACCAAAAAACCCACCAAATGTTCACTCCCACTCCACTAAATGGGCAGAATTTCCAGCTGCCAGAATGGCCTTGAATACCAAGAGTATTCTTGGCTTCATTTCTGGGCAGAATTCTTGCACCAAAGAGAGTGAGGAGGAGTTCGTGTGGGAAGCCAATGATCAGTTGGTCATAAGGCTAAAAAAAGGAACCTATCAAGGTTTCAGAGCTGGAGAATCAAACCTCTCCAAGCTGCTGCTGCAACAGAATGCTCCCACTGAGGAGGAGCAGAAGGAGAAGGAAGAAAAGAAAAAGAAGATTGAGGTTGAGCCTGAAATGTACAGGCCCCCCACTTCTGATTTGGTTACAACTCAGGAGAGTTTGGAACAAGACAAGATCTTTGATCAGCTTGTTCACTCCAACCTGAGATTGTAAACCTCATTGAAAAAAAAAATCAGACCTCTGCTGATCTTTCTTGTTTGAGGACGTGATCCAACAAGAAGAAACAAGAAGGCAAGTCATGATTACCCAAATATCCAAAGCTGCTGGAGGCAAGTGTACTCTTCCCAGAACAGAGGGAACAACACAACATTTGAGGATGTTGCATCAGCTGTTATGGCAGCAGCAGAATCTATCAAGCAAGCAATTTCAGCTGCTGGGCAAGCTGCTGCTCTGGCTGATTTCCGGCTTCCACTTCTGTCCAACAAGTTGGGATTGTTCAAATTGTACAAGCCCAACTTGAGGGGGAGAATTGAATGATGTTATAAAGAGTAGAAGACCAGGAGGCCGAGAAGTACAAATCTGAATTTGAAGCAGAAGGAGAAAAAGAAGAAGGAGAAGAAGAGAAAGAAGAAGGAGAAGAAGAAGGAGAAGGAGAAGAAGAAGAAGCAGAAGGAGAAGAAGAAGGAGCAGAAGGAGAAGAAGAAGGAGCAGAAGGAGAAGAAGAAGGAGAAGCAGAAGGAGAAGCAGGAGGAGAAGAAGAAGGAGAAGAAGAACAAGAAGGAGAAGGAGAAGCAGAAGGAGAAGAAGGAGAAGCAGAAGGAGAAGAAGGAAGAGAAGAAGAAGAAAAAGAAGCACTTCTCTGTCAAGGGTTCTTTATCATGGACAACTGTGAGGAGTTGATCCCGGAGTACCTCAACTTTGTCAAGGGTATTGTCGACTCCGAGGGTCTGCCTCACTAGAAAAGAAAGTTGCGTCCTAAAAAAACCAAGTCGATGCTGCATCTATTCCAGCAGCAGAATGGGATGAAAACGAGGAACAAGTGCTGCTGCTAGTGCTGCACAATGAAGAAGAAGGCCGCCTTGATCAGGTACTGGTGAGAGCAAGAAGGCTGATATGGAGGCCGCAATGAGCAAAGGACTTAGGTCAGAGCAACTAGATGACATTTACCGTGACGAAAAGTCCAGGTTTGATCACGCATGTCAACTCAAGAGCTGCATATGCAAGAACTTCCTGCTGTCCAGCTCTTGAGTTGGCTCTACAAGCAGAAAAGAGTGATCAGGTTTTGCTGTTGCTTGGTCACCAAACACGGAAGGGACCAGAAAAAAAAAAGGCAAGCAGTGCTTCAAAGGAGTCCTCCAAAAGTACATCGACCAAGAAAAAAGGCAGTGGGTCAGACGAGGATCTCTCACCCCCTCGTAGCCATGCTGATGAGAAGATGTTCCTACTGTCGATGACGACGATGATGATGATGATGTCCAGTGGCAGATAGATACTTCTGTAGCAGCTGCACAGCAAAGGATCCAGGAGCAGTTGAGTGCTGTGACTGCAGATATGGTTATGCTGGCCACGGTTGAGGAGAAGAAGCCTAAGGCCTTTGCCAAAAGTTGAGGATCCAGGAGCAGTTGAGTGCTGTGACTGCAGATATGGTTATGCTGGCCACGGTTGAGGAGAAGAAGCCTAAGGCCTTTGCCAAAAGTTGAGGTTTCAAGTTGGGGTACCCGAAGGATGCCTGAAGAGAATGATAAGCTCCAACTAGCATTTCTTGAAGAAACCAAAAGGATGCAGCAGCTTGCTCGAGACAAGATGCTCAACGAAGTGCTGAACATTAACCAACAAGTTGGGTTTGTACAAACCCAACTTGAGGGGGAGTGTTGAATATTCTAATGTTCAGCAATGATGTTCATTCATGTGCTCTTTCTCTCTAGTTGGTACTTTAGTTCTTAGTTTATTTAGGACCCATACTTATGTGTTTTAGACAGATTAGTTTATCTAGTTTAGGACATTTGTCTTGTGCCTTTTGAGGAGAATAGTCGTTGCTTGTTTGCAACGGCTAGTATTGCTGTCCTGTCAGCAACCTAAACACTCTCTCACTTTTCTTGTATGCTAAGCCTATTTATACCTCTTCATGAGGAGAATAACATAGTGCAGCAGATTACACCCATATCTTTCCTTTCTATCTATTTTCACAAGTTTTTCCCCCAGTGACACCTTTTACAAATGGCTCTTTGTTTTATCCCATCAGGATTTCTACCTTCGGGTGTTGAGAATTTTTTTGTTGTACTTCAAGAAATGAATTAATCTATTGCTGACCTTCTATTTTACAGGTACCCAATTTGTCCTTTTGATTTTTCTGTTCAAGGAGTTACCTCAATATCAATAGATGTGCATAAGTACGGACTTGCTCCTAAAGGAACAAGTGTAGTTCTGTACCGAAACCATGAAATCAGGAAGGTCAGTTCTTTCCATTTTTATCTGTAAATGATGAAACTTCAGCAATTTTAAGTTTCGAAATGCAATGTTAATTCCTCACTTTTGATCGCTTCATTTAATGCGTTAGTTCATTGCTTCGCTGGAGCAGTGGGCAAATGAGTCATGGTATTTGGAGTTATAACAATTTTCATGTCCTACCCAAAACCTTAAGGTAGTGAGTTGGTGGACCTTCCATACTTATAAACCAGCACAATCCACTTGCAACTTCCAATGTGGGATTCTCTCCAACATGCCCCCTCAAATGAAGTCCATTGGGTTGAAGTTTGCATGGGCTTCACTATGCCTCTCGTGCTTTTAAAAGGGCCTCTTAGGCCATAGGTCTCGTTAGAGCAATTGGCTCTGATACCATATAGGAATTTTCATATCCTGCCCAAACCTTGGGTGGACCTTCCACACTTATAAACCAACCCAACCACTTGCAACTTCTGATGTGGGATTTTCTCCAATAGGAGTGCCCGTAGAGTTTGTCCTCCATTACATATGTTCATGAGCTTATGTCCAATGAAAGTTCTAATAGCAATAAATGTTTCTTCTTCTTGTTAATTGCTCCTAACATTATGAGCTTTTTACTGGCTTCCTTGGCTCACACTGGGAATTTGGTTCTGGCTGCTTCCTACAGCACCAATTTGTTGCCGGTGAGTTTTTTTTTCTTACACAATTGTTATTCAACAAAGTGTTCCGTTGATTTATTTTTCCCGTTTCAGTATAAACAGATAGCGTGAACAATACATTTTATGATTAGTCTCTTAGGTGAGGGCTCCTTAATCCTTATGTGTGTACTGGGGTTGGTCTAGATGGTGCTAGGGGTGTGTTCTTATGACGTCTACTCTAACCTTTTTGCTTGAAAGCATTCAACTGATATGGGTAAATTCAGTTGATCTAGCTGTCCGCTGGCAAAGCTTTTGTTTCTTATCTCATGATGGTTGATTTTCCGGAATCAGAGCTTGTTAGTACTAGATGGCTGCTTTACATGCTTTTGATGTTTCTGCAGTCACCGAATGGTCAGGGGGGCTCTATATTTCTCCGACAATTGCAGGAAGCAGACCTGGTAGTTTGATTGCTGGTGCTTGGGCAGCGATGGTTGCTCTGGGGCAAGAAGGTTCTTCTCTAGTTTGCTTTCAATTCATTCTCCCATTCCAGGCTGATTATTCTGTGATTATGTCTTACAGGATACTTGGAGAATACGAAGCAGATAATGGAAGTCTCGAAGCAACTGCAGAAGGGGTTTGTGCTCTTCTTTCCTATCATATTTGAGGTTGAATTTTAAGGTCTTGGGGATCTCCTAACCGGGGATCTTTCTTCTGTAGGATAAAGGAAATACCTGAGTTATTTATCATTGGAAGACCTGACATGACTATTGTAGCAATTGGATCTGATTCCATTGATATATTTGAAGTAAATGATATCATGTCCTCTAAAGGATGGCATTTGAATGCGCTGCAGAGACCTAACAGGTACTCCAGTGAAGAATCACCGGACATGTTTCTTCTCCTTTATTGTTTCTCAAAAGTTGTACTCACATTCTGAAATATGCGTAAACTCATTATTCTCTCCAGAGTTGTAAAATTTATACAGGGTACATTAGCATGCAATAACATTTCTGTTGGTAAATTGATTAGTCTCGTGTTATTTTGCAGCATTCATATTTGTGTTACTCTCCAACATGTGCCAGTTTATGAGGATTTTCTCCAAGATTTGCAAGAATCTGTGCGAACTGTAAGTCATATACATCTTGTATGTATTCAAATAATTATTGTCTTAGGCATTTGCGTTAGAAGTTTGATCATCAAAGGTTATAATAGTCAGTATATGACCACCTCTCATTTTCAGAGTTGCTTAAAGTTATTTATCTCGACCACAATTGGATTTTAAGGTTCAACTGTTATCTTCTTGGCCACAATCATTGGGTCGCTGGAGTAAGTTGAATGGTGGAACTTATGTAATCTGATGATCGATCATCGAAAGTCGATGCATTTGTCAATTGAGACCATCTCCTTTGATGTTGTACTTGACCAAGGATGTTTTAACAACTATGGAAGACGATATGATTTTGGAGTCTGCTACGTTCGTTTATCCAAAAGCCCCCAAACATTGGACAATAGTATCTAGAAGATCCAAGGATACTCTCTGGACTGTTTTCCCGATAAACTTCTGTTGGTGGTACTTTCTATTTGTATAAATGTTTCTTCTTACTGTATCGTTCAGGTGAAAGCAAATCCGGGGCCGATAAAAGGAGGCATGGCCCCGATCTATGGTGCTGCAGGGAAGATGCCAGATAGAGGTATGGTAAACGAACTGTTGGTGAGTTACATGGACGGTACATGCTAGCACCTGAAAAAGCTGGTGGACCCATTCTTCTAATTGCTTCCAAGGTTTGAACAATTTATGAGCAAAGGTAAAGCAAATGAACTCAAGAAGTTGGTATTTATTCCCCAATGTTATTTGTACAAAACATATGGGAAAAAAAAGCTTTTCTGCAGAAAGTTTTCTTTTTTCTGAATCAATTCCACGACGACATTTTGTTTGTATTTTAGGTGGACGTGATTTTGATTGGGAATGTGTTGCACTCGTTTCTCCAGTAGGTTGATTCCTATCTCTCCAATTGAAGGGAATTATTTTATGGCTTGTTGCATATGAAATACCGACTACCTCTTGTTAGGTTTTCTTGTTTGAGTTTTCTTTTGTGAACCTCTTATTTTAAAGTCGAGTATTAAAGTCCTCCGGTAAAAAAAATCCAGCATCAAAGTCGTAGAAGTCGTCAACCCTGAGCCATTCTTTCAAGCGCTGAAAAAATTGTTTCGTAGTGAAATTTGTCTGAATTTATTTTAGGTTTATGAACATTGAGCTTTGGACCAAGAGAAAAGTCCATTTTAATATCTTATAGTATCATGAATAATTATTTCATTTTATACAATTAAAATCTTTTTAGTCTCTATGGACGGGTTCAGATTTGGTGCTCTACTACATTGTACAATATAGTGCCGTAGTTTTATAGATAGGGGTATTATAGTCATATAGACCAAAAAATCAATGAAACTAAAAAAGGAAGAAAAAGAGAGAAAGAAGAGTAATGAAAAAGAGGAGGAAGGAGAATGAAGACGAAGAAAGAAGAAGAAAACCCACCGTACTAGAGATCCGTCGCACCAGAGACCTGTCGCACCGAAGATTAGCTGTCCGGAGACTCACCTAATCGGAGAAGGACGATTTCGGAAAGTTTCTCCTTCGTTGATCCACCACAACTTCGTTCCAGAGCTCCACCTACTTTGGAATCTTCATAGCCGTTCCGGTGTCCAAACTCCGACAATTTTTTTTATAGTTTGCCCAGATTATTCAATGATTTACACGGTTATATTCAATGGTTTATTCAGTTATATTCAATGGTTTGCGAGTCATATTCAATAGTTCACCTGGTTACATCAAATTATATTCAATGGTTTGCTCAATTAAATTCAATGGTTTTCCTAATTACATCAAATGGTTTGCTCATTATATTTGATGGTTTGTCCAGTTATATTCGATAGTTTACCCAGATTATTCGATAGTTTTTCCAATTATATTTAAAGATTTTTCTAGTTATATTCAATGGTTTCTCAGTTTATTCAATGGTTCGTCGTTCTCTCTGTGACAGCGATGGATTGATCATATCGATTCAATGGTTTGGTATGATCGATTCAATAATTTAGTATATTTGATTTAATGATTTTATCTAATTGATACAATGGTTTAGTATATTTGATTCAATGAATTGGTATGGCTGATTCAATGATGTAGTCTTTTTGATTCAATACTCTGGTCTGTTCAATCCCATGGGTTGGTCTATTTTATTCAATAGTTTGGTATGTTTAATAGTTCAGCATGTTTGATTCAATTATAGGTAGAAGTATTATAGTTATTTTATTCAATTGTTTAGTATGTTTTATTCAATTTGGTCTATTTTATT
>SOPF01027395.1:0-101647 GCA_012979155.1 Hypericum perforatum
CAAAACATACAAAACATGAATCAAATCTACCGAAACTATAACTAAAACATGAATAATCAAATGCAAATGTGACATGTGTTTACACACACATCACCTGCTATGAAGATTAATTCGATTCTATTTAGGCTTTCGTAAATAAAAAGGAGAAGAGCGTGTTTAGGGACGTGGGATTATTGTTAGGGATCATTGGAGGTATGTAAATTCTATCTTGGTTACATGATTGATACTTGTTCTAGCTTAGAGGAATTCTGATTTCTGATTTCAATTCTGATTTCTCATTTTGGATTTTTGATTTCAGATTTTCAATTCGAATTTCTGATTTCAGATTTCTGATTACAGATTTCTGATTTAGAATTTCTGATTTCAGATTTCAGATTTCAAATTTTTGATTCAGATTCCTGATTCAGATTCTTATTTTGGACTGTTAATTTGTATTATTGAATTTAGATTGTTGAATTATGTATCAGTTTCAAATTCTGATTGTGGAATTGTGTTGTTGATCTGGATCTTGATTTCAGAATGCGGAATTGTATTTTCGAATTATGAACTTTGATGTATATTATGATACATGTAGGATTATCCTATACCTAGTGGACCCTTATGGGAAAGGGGGAGTATTTATTAGTGGACCACAAGAATCCCGACATAAGTGTAAGGACTCTGGAGCTCTGTATTATGATTTGTATTGTGACTCCTATTGTGATCGTTATTGTAATTTCTATTATGTGACATTAAGAAGGCCAAGCTGTGTTTCTATTATGATTATCATCGGTTGAGATGTGTAGTAGAGTTCCTTAATGAGTTTATGACTTACCACAGCTTTTCTTATGTGTTAATAGATACTATGGTGTTAGGACGAGAGTAGAGGAGAGCTGCATGCATCTTTTGGACCATTTATTTTGTTTTGAAACTTAGAATTTTAGACTATTTATTTTCGGATTTTAGACTATTGTATTTCAGAATTTTATCATTTTATAATAAAAGTATTTGTCATGTTCTTTCTGGGTCATGACAAATATCTACATAATTGACTTTTATGTGACTCTTTCCCTTGTATATAGTACACTAGACGCGCGAAGGTACTTGGTCAATCTCATTATGTATTTGCTTCTTTGGTCGACTTCTATTTCGCAAAGTTTTTTCAACGAGAATAATTTTGACAACAGTTTGATCTTCTAGTGGTGGCCAATATGCATAATTTCTAAGAAGGATAAATAAGTACTGATAATATAACTGTGTTATCTCTAAGCAATAGAAAGAGTCGAAGTATATCTTATAGTCCCTAATGCCCATCTTAATACAACAAGGCATTGCATGTGAACACAGATAGTTAAATACTTGAAATTTCCCACAGTCACATGTTCTTTTGCCCAGATGCACCTTATGTATATTCCCACCTTTTCCAGTGCAATATAATACCCCAATCAATACACTAAAATCACCAGTTTCAGCATTGGATATTGAGACGGTATGCCATTGAGCATTCTTCTCCCATTTTTCCAACTTGGTATGAAGCATACTTGACAATATAATCTGACCAGGAACACACTCTTCAATACACTTAGTTGCTCTCTCCTGGAAGTAACCTATAAGTTGTGCAAAAATCTCTATAACCACTGCTATCACCAAAAGTTATCGTGCTCTTTTGAAAATTTTATTTACACACTCAGTAATATTTGTCGTCATGTGACCATATCGACATCTACCATTTAGAGCTAAACTTCTTTTAGATACGTCTTGATCAATCATCTACTAGTTTACTTCTTGATCAACCTTTCAGACTTCGGATAAATAATCATATAACTTCTTTTTTTACTTTTGCATTCTAGCACACATTATATTTGATATCATATTATGTTGAATACTAAACTAAAATGTACCGTAAAAGGTCTTTGGATAAGAATGTTGATACACGCAATCTTCATCACATTCTTTATTGCGGGGTTATTGAAGTGTTTGTTAAGATTGCTACCAACGTGTCTCAAACAATATCGATATGCAACACCCATATTTTCTCCCAGCCATGTACATCTGTCATTGCATTTGATATACCCTGGTGTTGATCAGAGACAACACATATTCCTTACCGATTGGTGACGTACAACCTGATTTGTTCCATAAATTATAAATAACTCTCATTGTTCACTCTTTTGACAATAGCGAACGTTATTAGAAGTACGACAATATTACCATCAACAATAGTAGTGATCAATAAGGTATGTTGATATTTCTCGTATAAGAAAATTCCATCAATTTGCAGAACATGCATGCAATGCTTAAAAGCTTCAATGCAAGGCTTGAAAGCCCAAAAAAGTCGATGGAACATCTATACGGTAGGCTCAAAATCTTTTGTTAATGATCTCTGCTCGGTCTATTATGGTAATATTCCCATTAAACAATAGTTCTAGGATTACTTGCCTTACATGCGGCAAACCATTGTAGTAGCCGACTGTAAGATTCTTCCCAACCTTCCCATAATATCTTGAATGCCTTCTCTCTTGCCCACCAAGTCTTTGTATATGAAGGCATATAAGTCAGGCGACCATGCAGCTTATTCTGCAAAGACTTAATAGAAACATTTGGTTCGTCTACTACTCTCATTATAATCATTTCTGCTATATACTACGCTGAGAGTTGTCCATGATCTGGGTTATCCCAAAGGCAACCACATGTATGGGAGTGGTTGTGTTTCACAATTTTCTAATAACCGAATAGTTCATCTCTTCCATCCTGTGATACATATATCTTCCAGCTGCACTCATCCTCAGCTATTTTCTTGCATTTAACAAAATAAGTACTCGGCCTGGATTCCTCTTGGCCCTCTGCCATTACGTAAGCCTTTATATCCTGAACAACTTTCTTTTTAGTTTTTCACAAACTTCCTTCCTTCAAAAGCCCACAACATCTGTTGCAATAATCATCATAACCCCATTGATCAGCATATAGTGTCATGGATGCTTGTTCATCATGCTCACTAATAGGAAGCTTTGCATACCAACGTGATTCTTCTTCTTGGTCTAGCTGAAATCCTCCTTCTTTTTCACTTTGCTTATCATTCTCTTCTTCTTCCTCGTCTAGTTCTTCTTCTACCTCCTCTTCTTCGTCATCTTCAGAGTCCAAGTTTGTGGTTATATATGGAGTACTTGAGTCCAAGCCCACATTAGCTTCTTCGTCCGATTGGCTTTCTTGGACGGGAATTAGTTCATATTCCTCACATGTGCTCTTCTCCACAATTATGTCTAATTCTATTTTCCTCGCGTCTACCCTATATATGTTGACCACGATCTACACCATTTTCACAACATCTCCCTCATCCTCAATAATCACTGATCGGAACTTTCCTGAAGCTACGAGACATCTAAATATCAATGATTTTATTTCTTCATTATCATAACATGAAATCATTTCAACCACTTTTTGCCATAACTGCTCGTACGTTAACATATCTTCGTAAAACTTCAACCTTGCTTCACCTCCTCCTTCGTACTCAAAACCAGTTTGCCTATTTTTCTTAATTGCTCCATCGTATTTCACTCTAATTCGCACAATTTGCCAAGACATTTTAGATAAATCTACATAAACAATATTTTAAAAATGTTCACAAAAGTCGCATAAAAAATTGACCGCTAATTAATTCAACTGCACCATTTCGACCAATGGTCTAACAACTAAAAATAGTCATACCAGCGGTTCAACAAGTATAAATTACAAAATAATATTAGCGATAATTTTCTACTTTCTAAGTATAAATTACCACCATTCCTAATCAATTTTCTACTTTCTAAGTTCAACATTAGCGATAATTAACCACATTAATCCTTTCTAATTCACGAAATTAATAACGACGCTTCAAAAATTCATAACTAAATTATAAAATACAACCACCTTTCTTAATCAATTTTCCAATTTTCACGTTTAACATTATCGATAATTAACTACACTACTATTTCCTAATTCACGAAATTAATAACAACAGTTCAAAAATTCATAACTAATATTACAAACTATAATAAGACATAAACTAAATTAGGATAACTTACCTACTTGATTGAAGCTCTAAACCTTGCACAATTACTCTTCAAACCACAATTTGGGAGGATTTTTTGATTTTTCACCTTCTCATTTCGGTTCTTCTACGTTCTAATTTATAGTCAATTTTTGACCAATACATGGGATTTTTTCCCGTATATTGGTAGATAGGAAATCCTAAACTTCGTTTCGTCCGTTAATTTGAGATTGCTAGATCCAAGCCTTAGATAACCAATACACGGGAAAAAATCTTGTGTACTGGTTCAATACACGGAATTTTTCTCCGTATAGACCAATACACTATTTTTTTCATGTATTGAATTCGGAAAAAAATCCCGTGTATTGGTATACAGGGGAAAAAATTCCGTTTATTGAACTAATATACAGAATTTTTTCAAAACAATCTCCTGTGGACAACTTTTTTTGCAATTTTTTTGGGTACCAATTTAGAAATTTTTCATGAACAATAACATCAATTAAAAAAAAACCGTCATATTATATGAAGTATTTTATTTGTCGAAGAGTCAAATTTGTTTAAGTTTTTTCACTAAATCGAAAATTATTTGGTCAAGGAAAAAAATGTCGTAAATACAAAATAAAGAAGGAATAAATTTCGAGGAAAAAAATTGTTCCATATGGGAAAAAATGTTTTACTATTTGCATAAACACAATCGAATATCCTACTTCAGTAACGCTAATCTGCTAACAAGTGTACATGAATTGATTCCAAAAAATGTTTAGATTTTTTTTCCAGACTTATAAATATTATTGATAAAATTGTTCTAAAATAAGATTTGACATATCCTAATTTAAACACCAAAACTTTTTTTAAAAATATACGAACAAGTCTAACCATCTCCGATAAAAACGACAAAAGGAAGCGGAAACAAATACCGGCCCATATTACCAAGTCCACCAAAAAAACCCACGGGCTACGTCTCAACCTATATAAAGTCGGTCATTCGAGGGTTTCTGTTTAATTCACCTTGCAAAAGAAACGATTTCCTTCGCTTCACTTCACACTACTTCATTTCTCTCTCTCTCCCGCGATTCGATTTCCTTTTAAATAGATTCCCTCTCAATTAGAATCCCAAGTGGTGTCCCTGCCCAACGTACGTTTAGTCGACGCATGGCTCACAAGGTAAAACCCTAATTTCACGCGATCTTCTTCTTCTTCACTCCCTATTTCCCAACTGCTCACTTCTTCTTATTATTATTATTATGTCAGAATTAAACTGTTTCTTGTGTCCAATTATGATAACAGAATCACTCGAGAAGAAGACAAAGGAGAGAGGAAGGAACTCCGATCAGCAGAACCCCGCCAGAGCCGGACAACTCTCCAGCCTTGCTCGGCCACGGCTCCGATCGTGGGCGCCCGACGGGGTATTAATCAGTCACTCCATTTTTTGTTCTTTTTATGCCTTTTTTTTGTTTATATGTGTTATGCTGTTTTCTTCTTTTGCTTATATTTAGTTTTTTTTTTCTTTTTGGATATTTGATCTATATTCTATCATTGTCAGTTATATTTTTTCCTCTTGATTACAAATTTATTATATATGTTCACTGATCACGATCTTCTTATTATGGCATGTGCTGGATAATACTAAACTGCAGTGTTGTTAAATATCGTTTCGGAAAAATAGCTGTTAAGAATTTGAGAAATAAGAAACGAGAAAGATAAACTCTCGTGAAAGGAAGAAGAAGAAGCTGGAACCCAGAGGAAATGGGATCAATTTGATATTTCCAACTTGAATCAGAAAGTTACAATACGTTTTGTTATATACAGTAAAAATAACTAACTAACTAACTAAAGGAATCATTTATTATTTACAAAATAAATGTAGGAATATTCTTCCCGGAATTCTCGGAAAGGTGTTCCCTTGGATTCTGTGCCAGCTCATCATTGGGAATGATTGGCAGCTCATTCTCTCTCTCTCTCTGCACCGTTGGCACGTGATCCTCACGTGGTCTTGTGTTTAATTAAACTCCAACGGTCATCCCGCGTCGGTTTTGCCCATAAGGTGTTCGACCTTATTTCTGCCCTCAAGGTGTTCGACCTTATTCTTCAATAGGCCCCCGCAAGCTGGACGTGATATACTGATCAGGCCAAGCTTGGAAACAAGTTGATCGAACAGTAAAGGAGGAAGGGATTTGGTCATGATGTCAGCAACTTGTTGCAAGGAAGGAACATGAAATAATTTGACCAAACCAGCAGTGATCTTCTCACGAACATAATGACAATCAAGCTCAATATGTTTGGTTCTTTCGTGGAAAACCGGGTTCTCTGCAATGTGAATGGCAGATTGATTATCACAAAAAATAGAGATTGCTTGCACTTGAGGAACCCTGAGATCAGTGAGGATATAACTAAGCCATTGGATTTCACAACTTGTAGAAGCTAAAGCGCGGTATTTAGCCTCTGCAGAGCTTCGGGAGACAGTGTGTTGCTTCTTGGACCGCCAAGAAACCAAAGAGTTACCTAAGTAAACGCAAAATCCCGTCGTTGATCTTCGTGTGTCAGGGCAGCCTGCCCAGTCCGCGTCGCAGTAGGCTGACAAACGTAAGTTGGAATGAACAGAAAAGAACAGGCCAAAATCAGGACACGCCTTGATGTACCGCAATATGCGATGCATGGCTTTGTTGTGAGCGATCGTAGGACTCTGTAAGAATTGACTCAGCTGGTGTACAGCATAACATATGTCTGGGCGAGTGTTGGTCAAATATAGCAGCTTTCCGATTATTCTACGATAAGAAGTGGAGTCTGAAAGAAGATCAGTATCAGTGTTAGCACCAAGATGAAGATGTTGAACCATAGGTGTTCGCATAGGCTTGCTGTGCTGGAAACCAGTATTGGAAAGAAGGTCGATAACATATTGTCGTTGGCATAAATGTATACCAAGATGAGACCTGGCCACCTCCATGCCTAAGAAGTATTTTAGAGATCCCAAGTTCTTTATCTTTAACTTGTCATCGAGAAAAGACTTGACTTCACTGATCTTCTGTTGATCATTTCCCGTAACGATAATGTCATCAACGTAAACTAATAAGCAAGTGAAGGTGCCTTCTTGAGTCAACAGGAACATAGAGTAATCGGATTTAGTCTGAAGAAAACCAAAAACCAAAAGGAGAGATGTAAGTTTGGCGAACCATTGACGACTTGCTTGTTTGAGGCCATAAAGTGACTTCTTGAGGCAACAAACTGTATTGGAATGGGATGTCATTCCAGGAGGAAGATCCATATAAACCTCTTCGTGGAGGTCGCCGTGGAGAAAAGCATTGTTTACATCAAGTTGTTCAATGATCCACTGTTTTTGAGCTGCAATCGCGAGAACAATGCGAATAGAGGTTAGTTTGACAACAGGGGAAAATGTTTCAATATAATCCACTCCAAAGGCTTGTGTGTAGCCTTTCGCGACAAGACGCGCCTTATAGCGCTCAATGGTCCCATCAGAATGTCGTTTGATTTTATAAATCCATCTGCATCCAATAGTTTTCTTTCCTGGTGGTAGAGGAACCAATTCCCAAGTGTGATTTTCTTGTAGAGCATTCAACTCAGTTTGCATGGCTGCTTGCCAGCATTCAGATTGGCTGGCTTCAGAGTAAGAGGTAGGCTCTGTGATAGAAGCCAAAGCTGCAGAAAAAACTCTATGGGAAGCACTTAGATTTGCTAGACTTGTCACAGTAGTAAGAGCATAAGGGCTTGTCATACGAGGAACCTGTTTCGTCGCGGAAGAAGACGGACTATGCTGGTGCGGCACGTCAGTATAGTCGGCTAGGTAACGTGGGATATGTCTTGGCCTGGTTGATTGCCTAAGGGGTGGATCTAAAGCTGTCACAGGTGGAATATCTGGTTCATCAAAACAGGTTTGTGACCTGCTAGGCATGATAGTGGAGCTTGAATGTTCTGAATGGTTTTGTGGTTCATCAGAGCAAGCGATGTGCGTGCTAGGAATAGGGTCATCAAAACAGACGATGGGCCTGCTAGGAGGGTTTGTAGAATTGTTGGAAGGGAATGATGTTATAGTTAAAGGATCACTGCAGCAAGTAGGGCTCAAATTATGCATGAAATGCGTGTCACAGGTAGTGGCTGCTGCAGGTGAATTATCGTGAAATGGGAACACATTTTCATAAAACGTGACATCTCGTGAGCAAAAAACAGCATGGGAATCCAAATCATAGACTCTATATCCTTTCAGACCTGGAACAAAACCTAAGAAGACACATTTACGAGCCCTTGGATCAAATTTGGTCAAATGTGGGACTTGTGCTGCAAAACATAGGCAACCAAAAACCTTTAAATGACTCAATGATGGAGGTTTCTGGTATAAGACTTCATATGGAGTCTTTTCAGATAGGATCGTGGAAGGAGTGAGGTTGATAAGGTGAACTGCATGTAAAATGCAAGCACTCCAAAACTTAACTGGTAGGGATGCTTGAAATCTGATTGCTCTCGCTATATTGAGAATGTGTTGATGTTTTCGTTCCACTCGGCCATTTTGTTGAGGCGTGTAAGGACACGTGACCTCGTGAATGATGCCTTTGGAGTGAAAGAAAGATTTAAGCAAAAATTCAGTTCCTTGATCAGAACGAATTCGCTTTACAGAGATGTTAAATTGGTTCTGAATCATGCTGCAAAACCCTTCAAGATGTCTTGCAGTATCAGATTTGTGTTTGAGCAAGAAAACCCAAGTAGCACGTGAAAAATCATCCACTATAGTTAGAAAATACGAGTATCCATCAAAAGATGTTGTCGAATATGGTCCCCACACATCAACATGTAACAAATCAAAACATTTGTTTGCTATAGTGGTGCTTGAAGGAAAAGGCGATCTTTTGTGTTTTGCAAAATGACAAACATCACATGGCTTGGTAACAGTTGTAGAAATTGAAGGAAATATGTCTTTAAGTACAGATAACTTAAACCTAGGGAGATGTCCTAATCTGCAGTGCCAAATGTCTAAATCATGATGCAAATACTTGATTGTGGAGATCGCTGCTACTGTGGGATGTATGCTGGGCACAGAGTGCAGGTGATATAGACCATGACGCTTCTCAGCATAGCCAATCATCTTCGACTTGATAAGGTCCTGTATTTCACATCCATGAAGAGTAAATGTCAGTGATACAGGCTGATCTCGAGCCAATTGACTGATCGAAATCAAATTAAAGGTGAAGGCGGGAACATATAGCACATTGAACAGCTTCAAAGATGAAGAAATCTGCACAGTGCCAATTCTGGTGGCCTGAATCTGTGACTCATTCGGAAGAGTGATTAGAACAGGATTTATGAGAGTGCTCTTTAGAAACCATTTTAGATCACAAGTAACATGAGTGGAGGCTCCTGAATCAAGGATCCATACATCTGCAGATCTTCTTGTATTTAAATCAGAAACAGAGAAGATACCTGCAGATGCTATCTTAGCATCTGTGAGTTGTGCCACTGCATTACTGTTGCTGGATGATCCGCCATGTCCAGGGTTGGGTGTATCACTGCTTGGAGAGCTTCTTTGTGCCCAGGTCTGCTGCATCATAGCCATTAAACCTTGGACCTGTTGAGGACTGAACCCAAACTGACCAGATGTCTCTGAAGTAGGTACATAGGCAGTAGCAGCAGCTACCATTTGGTCTCCCTTGGGTCGAGGCTTCGATCCTGGTGGAAATCCGTGAAGTTTGAAGCACTTGTCCACGGTGTGTCCTTCCTTATGGCAATAGGTACACATCGGTCTTTTGCCATTAAACTTCTTAGGTCCAGATTGTGCAGAGAACACCACAGCTGGAGCATCTATCTTACCAATCAAAGGTATCGCTGCAATAGATCTCTCATGTTGTGCAATAAGAAACATGACTCGACTCATAGCAGGGAGTGGTTCCATCATGAGGATCTGTGTTCTAATGTTTGAGAAATTCTCATTCAAACCAGTCAGAAAACCCATGATATGATCTTGATTAGAATGCTCAATGGTCAAGCGTGTTGCATCACACAAATCAGTAGATCCAGGAACACATTTACACACAGGTATGGGACGAAACTGCATCATCTGATCCCACGACTTGTATTTAGAAAAATACTCATTAACAGACATGATACCTTGCGAGTAGTTAGAGATTTGCTTCTTCAGATCAGCAATCTTCACGAGGTCTCCTCTCCCAAAACGATCACGAAGATGATCCCAAATATCAGCAGCAGAATCAAACCAGAGGAGGCTGTCTCCAAGTTCAGGTTCGACTGATCGCATCAGCCATCTTGTAACGAGGGTGTTGCAGCGTTTCCAGGAGGAGTGCAGCACGTCTCCTTTGTCTGGAACTGGTATTGATCGATCCACAAATGGAAGTTTGTTCTTGGACTCTAGCGATTGACTCATCGCGCGGTACCAAGAATGGTAATTAGCTTCATTCAACAGGGGAGTCACTAGCACCTCGGCTGGAGACTCACCCGGATGAACATAAAACGGGTTACAGAAGTCCCCGGATGGTGCCTGGAAGACAGGAACCGTGATTGTAGCTGACTCTGCAGCTGAGACATTAATCTCTTGCGCCATTGATGGAACTCAAGAGGTGTGCGAGCTACAGCGTGAGCTATTGCTCTGATACCATGTTAAGAATTTGAGAAATAAGAAACGAGAAAGATAAACTCTCGTGAAAGGAAGAAGAAGAAGCTGGAACCCAGAGGAAATGGGATCAATTTGATATTTCCAACTTGAATCAGAAAGTTACAATACGTTTTGTTATATACAGTAAAAATAACTAACTAACTAACTAAAGGAATCATTTATTATTTACAAAATAAATGTAGGAATATTCTTCCCGGAATTCTCGGAAAGGTGTTCCCTTGGATTCTGTGCCAGCTCATCATTGGGAATGATTGGCAGCTCATTCTCTCTCTCTCTGCACCGTTGGCACGTGATCCTCACGTGGTCTTGTGTTTAATTAAACTCCAACGGTCATCCCGCGTCGGTTTTGCCCATAAGGTGTTCGACCTTATTTCTGCCCTCAAGGTGTTCGACCTTATTCTTCAATAATAGCGGAATACCAAAAATCCGATATGTGAAATATCGGATAGCGTAACGGACAAATAGCGGAAGTCAAATAGCGGAAGTCAAAAAGTAGAAAAAATAAATATAATTGTCTATGAAATAAAACAATGTTCACATCCAAATCTAATTATTCTCCTCTTCACTAACATAGTCATTATCCTCCTCCCCAGATAGCGAGGCATGTCCTTCCACCTCTTCAATCGAATCTTCAGAACTAAGATTTTCAAATTCTTCTTCTGATTCATCTTGGACATCAACCACTTGTTCTTTTCCTGTCCTGGATGAAGAACCATGATCCAACCTTTTCTTTGTTATAGTTTTAGATGAAGATCCACTAATACTAAGGCTCGGAGGTTCTTTTCTCTTTTTAGTTGTTTGTCTAGTATTTCTTGTAGGCTCTCCAACTCCTGAAGCCCTATAAACAGCTTCCCAATTAAGGGCATCCTCATCATTCTCATCATCAAAGACCCTTTCATTCTCAGCATTAACTTCATCATCTTCAATCCTTCCAACAAGCCACTCATTACATGAATCTTCTATGTCGCCAAGTAAAATTGGATCAATTCTATCCCTGTGGTTGTATCTTCTTAGCAATGCCTGATTATATTTGATATACACCAAATCATGTAGTCTGTTATGCTCTAGCCTGTTCCTTTTCTTAGAATGAATCTGCAACATCAAAATTTAATATAAAAAACTTCTACTTGTAGAACCTAGAAACTAGGAAAGTACAAGTATTAATAACTACTAACAAACAAAATATTTACTTGCTCAAAGACACTCCAGTTACGTTCACATCCTGATGCACTACATGTCAAGCTCAAGATCTTTATAGCAAATTGCTGTAGCTTGGGGGTTGATTGTCCAAACATTCGCCACCATTCTGCTAGAATACAAATCCAAAGATGTTATGTTATGCAATGACATTTGCATGATAAATTTTGAATTCAGAAGAGTTAAAATTATATTAATTCTCACCTGGTGAGAGTGATTTCCTCTGTTCAATTGCAAAGTCATTGCCAAACAAACCACCAGCTACTTTGTATGTTGGCAACTCCGAGAGAATAACTTTTTTAGCATCAACACTATGAACCAGCTTATTAATGCATGCATACAATCCAGATGTCACCTCTAAATCAAATTCAATGCAGGGGTTGTCATAAAATATTGATGGGTTTAGAAAGTGGCCAGTTGCATGCAATGGATGATGAAGTTGGCATGTCCATCTCGTATCAATAATTGCAAAAACCTCTTGATACCTGCTTACATCCTTCTTGAAAGATTGCATAATAGTTTCTTTAGCCTTCTCCATTGCCTCATAAATATAACCCATGGCTGGTTTTTTCTCACTATCAACAAGGCGAAGCACTTTTACAAGAGGAGCCATCACCTTTAGTGTATACAGTATATTATTCCAAAAAGATGGCATCATTACAATTTTGGTTGCTTCTTTCCCTTTTGCCTCCTTGCACAATTTGTTCTTTGTCCATTCATCCAAAACAAACATCTTTCTTAAATTTGCTTTCTCCTGGTAAAGCCTTTCCAATGTGAGGAAAGATGTTGCAAACCGAGTTACCGCATGCCTTACTAATTCCTTTTTGTTGGTATAGAACCTCAACAGGCTCAATGTACTTGAATGATTATAGATGAATCCGACGAGAAATATTGCCCTTTGTACTGTCTTCTTTATAAGAGGGAGCTTTCCGATGTCCTCCAAAATCAAATCGATGCAGTGGGCTGAACAAGGAGTCCAATATAAGTGTGGCCTTTTTTCTTCTTTTTTCTTCTAGCAACTTTCCAGCTTTCACATAGTTACTGCCATTGTCAGTTATAAGTTGAACAACATTTTCTTCCCCAATCTCATCCACAATATCATCTAGCAACTTAAATATTTCTTCTCCTGTCTTCGAAATGTCTGACACATCGATAGATTTAATGAACATTGACCCTTTTGAAGTGTTCACCAAAAAATTAATGATGGATCTACCTTTTCTATCTGTCCATCCATTAGACATAATGGAGCATCCAAATCGTCCCCATTCCTCTCGTTGGCTTTTTAACAATTCTTCGGTGCGTGCCTTGTTAAGTAGTGGAACTCTTATATCATGATAAGATGGAGCCTTCAAGTGTTTCCCAAAAGTTCCAACAGCAGTGAGCATATCTTGAAAACTTTCCAGTTTGATCATGTTGAAAGATAATCCAGCTTGATACCAAAAACGAGCAATATATTGATGAACTCGTGATGTAGCCTCCTTGTCACATGCAGCCCTTATGCTTGATTGCATGAGTTTCTCTTTCTTTTTTCTTTGAATTGCAGTCTCAGGTTTCTTATAATAGATATCCATAGGACCTTTTGAAGCATGTTGGCTAGTCCCTTTATCAATAGTAGCTTCTTCATCACTATTACCATTGCTACCAATTATTTTTGTCTATAGAAATTATGGATTTTTTTGTTATTTTTGACTTTAGGTCTAAGAGAAAAATATTAGACTAGGCAAACAACTAAAAAGAGAAAAGAACTTCCCAACCTTAGTATCGTAGGCGCTTCATCTAAAATTGTAACAAAAGAGGTTGGATCATGGTTCTATACATATCGGGAAAGAAACAAGTGGTTGACGTCTAAGATGAATCAGAAGAAGAATTTCAAAAGCTTGGTTTTGAAGATTCAATTGAATAGGTCGAAGGACATACCTCACTATCTGAGGAGGAGGTAAATGAGTATGTTGGGGAAGAGGAGAGTATTTAGATCTATTTATCCTTTATCACTTGTTAGAATTATTAATTATTTATCTTGAACTATTGAGATTTTGCGATTTGGTTCAGTTTTAGTTTTGATTTTGGCTTTCTGCGGTTATGCATCATACTTGTCTATTTAGATTTTGAGTTTATGTTAGATCACTTTTTTTAATTTCTGTGTATGCAGTTTTTTGGTTTGAACATCGCTTTATTTTATAGAAAATTAAATTTGTTTTTACTTCTTTGCGACTTCCGCTATTTGTCCGTTGCACAATCTGCTATTTCACGTATCGGGTTTTTGGTGTTCCGCTATTTCCTGAAACACTATTCCATAACATTGATGGGTCAAAGATCAGACCAAGACATTTACTACTCCAACCACGTCCCACTCAGAATTTTAGCAAGATTAACTTTCTAATATTAAAATTTTAGACAAAAAATTGTAATTACCTTAAACATACAAATTATAAAATTATTTGTATTTTCTTTTTGATAGAAATAAATTTAGTTCAGTTGCCAATGACTCAGAGGGATGCTTCTCTAGGAGCTTTCCACCAACAAGGCCCTAGTTTTCATTCCATTGATAATTCTTTTTCTTCCGCATTCCAACGGTCTCACTCATGCTCTTTCTTTCCCCATCTTTGCTTGATTCATCATCATGGCGTTACCTTGTGTCTTATTACTACTACACTTCTAATTCTTCAATTTCTGTAGGTTTGTCAGGCTTGCATGGAGGAGATTCTACAAGAGTTTTATTCTCTCAATTTGCTGAATCAAAACCACAAAGACAATCCAGGATGGGTAGGAAGAAGCCTACTGCACATGGGGACGACGGAGATGGCACAGGGGCGAAGTTGGAGAAGGAGGCTCTAGTGGTTTATGGTGATGAGCATGTGCAAGCTGCGATCATGGTAAAGAAGAATGGCGCATCTGATGAGACATTGCCTACTGCTAAATCCATGCCAATGCTTCCACAAGAGGAGAAGCTGAGCCTTCATCTTGAGACAATTGTGCCAGAAAAAGACGAGGGTGAGAAGGATATTGAAGAGGGGAACAAGGAATCAGCTGCTCGGAAGAAGAGGAGAAAGAAGAAGGAGAAGGAGAAAGAGAAGAGGGCAGTGGTGACTGCCGTTGAAAACGTTGAGGAGACTATGGTTGATAGTAAGCCAAAAAATAGCGACAAAAAGTGTACGGCAGCTGATAAGAAGGTGCCTAAGCATGTGGTGGAGATGCAAGAAGCCATTGCGAGGCGAAGAGAGATGGAAGAAAAGAAGGCTAGGGAGGAAGAGGAGAAGAGGAGGAAAGAAGAAGAGGAAAGGCAGGGGCAAGAGGAACTTGAAAGGGAAGCAGAAGAGGCTAGGCATAGAAAAAGGGAAATAGAAAAGGAAAAGCTGTTAAAGAAAAAACAGGTGACACTTGTTCAGGAGGCAGGGGAAAATTTTGAAGCTAAAGACAAGGAGCGTGAACAACAATGCATTGTTACTGAGGTGGAATCCATGGAAGTGGGCCAGGTTGAACAGGTAGAAACAGTAACAACTGTAGTAAAACCGGAAATTGACAATGGTGTTGAGGAGAATGGAGGGAAGGAGGATGACAGAGAAGTTGATTCTTCTCCTGAACCGGTTATGGAGAAAGTGGTAAAGCCTCCGTCTCTCGGTAAAGGTAAGTTAAAATTGCTTTCAGAAGCCGAGGATGTTGTAAGTAAGAATGCCCAGCATGAGGTTGAAGTTCAAACAAGAAATGAAAGGGCGGTTTCAGAAGCACCTAAACATGGTGTCAGCCTGCGTTCTCCAATCTGCTGTATAATGGGTCATGTTGATGCTGGTAAAACCAAGCTTTTGGATTACATGCGAGGCACTAATGTTCAGGAAGGTGAGGCTGGTGGCATCACCCAACAAATTGGTGCAACCTGTATCCCTACCGAGAACATTAGGGAAAGAACAAGGGAATTGAAGGTCGATGCAACGATAAAGGTTCCTGGTCTATTGGTTATAGATACACCTGGCCATGAGTCATTCACTAAGCTGCGATTGAGGGGGTCAGCGGTATGTGATATTGCTGTTCTTGTTGTGGACATTATGCACGGATTGGAGCCACAAACAAAAGAATCCTTGAAGCTTTTGAAGATGGGAAACACAGAGTTTATTGTTGCTTTGAATAAGGTAAGCCTTTTCATTTCGGTTTATAAGATTGAAAGCTGTGTTAAAAGGGTGTCCCAATTCCTGAGCAGTCCCTGACAAGTGTGGTGTGAGGAGGATGGTGTTCACATTTGTCTATTCAGGAAAAGAAAATATACCCAGAGTTGTAATCTTTCGCTTGATCTGTGTTACTTTATTGTGTAACTTTCAGGTAGACAGGCTATATGGTTGGAAAACCTGTCCGAATGCACCAATTCAGAAGGCTATGAAACAGCAAACCAAAGATGTGCAAAATGAATTCAAGAGGAGACTCATCCAGGTCCATGCCTCTAGATTGTTTTTTGAACATTTTTCCTACTCTGCATGCTATTACCTGTTATCTTATTTATTTTGCTTTTACCACAGATTGTGACCGAGTTTAAAGAGCAAGGATTGAATACTGAATTGTACTATAAAAACAAGGACATGGGAGAAACTTTTAGTATTGTCCCCACAAGTGCAATAAGGTAAATACAGCCTCTGCAAAAAAATGCAAGGGGAGAGGTTTTAAAAAAAACTTAACCCTTTCCTGTTCCAGCACTGGCTGGGGGGCATCGAGGTTGCGCTTTCTGATTTTTATCCTATGGTGTCCAGTGTTGTCTACTTTGCATCTGTTCTTGGTTGCTTCCATCAGTTTATAAAAAATATTGTGTCTTTTTCTTATAGTGGAGAGGGCATTCCAGATCTTCTACTGTTGCTAGTTCATTTGACCCAGAAATTTATGGCTGAAAAACTTGCGTTCGGCAATGAAGTGCAGGTAACATCCACTTCAAAATTCAAATGTCTTATCTTCTGGTGGAAGAAATGTTTTCTGTTCTTTTATTGATGCAAACTGACAATCCTTCTTCATACGGAACAGTGTACTGTCTTGGAAGTCAAGGTTATTGAAGGTCATGGGACCACGATTGATGTTGTATTGGCCAATGGTGTGCTTCATGAAGGGGATCAAATTGTTGTCCGTGGCTTGCAGGCAAGTGAGAAGTTCAATTCTCGCTTTATACTTTCTTATAATTGTTCCAACATCTGCCTATATGGATGAATCTATGTAATATTTTAGGGACCCATTGCTACAACAATCCGAGCTTTATTGATGCCCCATCCCATGAAGGAACTTCGAGTCAAGGTTTGGATTTTATCTGGACCATTTGTTATACAATCTGAGCTTTATTTATTATGGAGTCATTTGTTTTCAATTTATGCTTGAGTGTCATTTTTTTTTTCAATTTCTCCTTATGTGACATTTGTTTTCAATTCATTCTTATGTGTCATTTATTTTCAATTCCTCTTTGAGTTTCATTTGTTATACAGTAAGACATATTGTTTTGGTAACTTCTGGTTTTTGTATTCTATGAAGAAAGGCTCTGATGGTAATTTCTGGTTTTTGTATTCTACGAAGAAAGGCTCTGATGCTAATATGCCACGTTCCACGGAATGCTCCTCGTGTGTCAGTTTTTTTTCTTCCGTTCCTCCAGTTATATAATAATTTATTGTGATACATGGTTGAAAATTGAAACCTGGAATTAATTATTCACAGATTAATTGCCCTCACTTGTGTTTATTACAAAAAAAAAAGGTGTGAATTTTCACCAAAAGAATTTAATATGTTGTTCTCCCAAGCAGGGGACCTACTTGCACCACAAAGAAGTCAAGGCAGCACAGGGTATCAAGATCGCTGCACAGGTGGGGGGTCTATGTTATATAGGTTCTCTAAAGTTCTCTACTTATTCTAGATTTCGGGGAGTTGGAATCAGTCTTTGGTTTGGTTCTTTGCAGGGCCTTGAGCAGGCTATTGCTGGGACCAGTTTGCATGTGGTTGGCCCTAATGATGATTTGGAGATTTTTAAGGAAGTAGCAACGGAGGACATGAACCGTTTTGAAAAGAGCGACATGGGGGTTTATGTACAAGCATCAACCCTTGGGTCATTAGAGGCACTGCTTGAGTTTCTGAGAACCCAAAATATCCCTGTGAGTGGTCTAGGCATTGGTCCTGTACATAAAAAAGATGTCAAGAAGGCCAGTGTGATGCTTGAGAAGAAGAAAGAATACGCCACTATCTTGGCATTTGATGTGAAAGTGACAACTGATGCCCGTCAGCTTGCTGATGAATTGGGTGTGACCATTTTCACCGCTGATATTATATATCACCTATTTGACCAATTCAAGGCTTATATTGACAAGCTTAGGAAGAAGGCGACCAGGGAAGACAATTATGAAGCAGTTTTCCCATGCAAACTTAAGATTCTGCGGAATTGTGTTTTCAGGGAAAAGGATCCTGTTTTCTTGCGAGTTGAAGTTCTTGAGGGCAAGCTCAAGGTACTGTTTGAGAAATTTATCTCAATTTTCAGGAGCTGCCTCTTCTTCATTGATCTTAGATGCTTTCTTATTGTTATTTTTTTGTCCAACTTACGTTAGATGCTGGCCTAATTTATGCTTCCTTGTAACATAAACAGGTGGGGACTCCAATATGTATTAAGAGTGACTGTCTCGACATTGGTCGGATTGTATCCATTGATGATCTCGACAACAAACCTATTCGGTGGGCGTACAAAAAGAAGGTGGTGACGATCAAGGTATTCTCGCAACATAGTCGCATCTTGGAGATCCTTAAATAAGATTCTGTTCCATTGGATGACATACAATATCTTGTTGCCGCAGATCGTCAATACCGATCCAGAGTCGCAGCTGAAGACTTATGGCAGGCATTTGGCTATCAATGACGAACTTGTGAGTCGCATTTCCAGAAGGTCAATTTATCTTCTAAAGGAATATTCCAGAAGTTCCTACATGGTATGTTGTGTTTTGAGTATGAATTTGGTTAAATACCGTTGGGACTTTTTTAGTGCCTTGAGTACTTACCCTCAGTTGATTTTGTGCAGTACCGCCTTGGGCCCGAGGACTGGGAGTTCATTTTCGAGCTGACGCAGCTTTTCGAGATTTAGCTTGTTAACCTGTCTAAAAAGTCGAATCTCTTAAAACTTTTTATTTTTGCATCGGAGACTCCTCGGATCTAAGACTTTTTGTCATCGAATTTGAACCTTTTAATTACTATTTTCCCTTTCAAGCTCCCTGTATTAACCTTGCATAACTTGCGAGCCCCTCACAGTATGGTGGTTGTGTCCACAAAAATGTCCTGAAGCCGAAAATGTCCATAACTATTTTCCCAAATAGTTTTCGAATTATTCAATTTTGAGGGAACCTTAAGTGGTGAGCTAGTTGGCCATTTCCCTCGACAGAATCTGCCACCCTTCTAAGCCATGGAAGCACACACTCAATGTTGCAGTTGATCCGTTCAACTTTGGTCACTTTCCCTTGCATTGTTGTCTTCCCATTCGAGCACCGTCTCTGCCGGAAGGGAAATCTTCCATAGAATCCCGGAGTACATGAACGAAGATTGGTTCAATGAGGACGATGTTTATGGATCGAGTATTACACTACTTTTTTTCCTAAGTGGGTGAATGACACTTATCAGAGGTGAATATGCTAGAGATTGGAAAACAAGAGACTGGAGGAGATCCTGGACCCCATTGAAGCAGACGGACCATAATCTGAAAGAAATCGAATCATTGCGCGCCTGGATGCACCAGATATTGACGCAGCAACATACCAGATAAGACCGAGGTTCGCGCGAAGCTTGGCAGAACGTATATGTAAGATTTGTCTAACTCTTAACATGATGGCGTCAGCTATAACAGGAGCAAATAATCTTTTTATCAGGAAATCACCAATTGAGTTTGAACGAAATAGAACTGGTCAAAACGGAAGAGCAGCTTCTTTTCCTGCTGCTGCCTACGAATAGGACAAAAAGTGGTTTTTCCAACCACGTCAAGAGCGAGACATTGACAAAGATCTGTCCGTTGACTTAATAACTTGTAATAAGGTTAGGCTTCTTCATATCTTCTTTCCTCTATGTAACATTGATAACAATTTCGCCGGCTCGAGTCTTAGCCTTGATCCAAATCCCAAGTCTCACGGTGATTGATTTTAAGTATAGAGATTTTAAAAGAAAACTTCTAAGGAATCCAAAAAGCTTCATTGATCAATAAACTTAAGAGTAAGAGAACCTTGATCATCCACAAGGTAATTTGTTTTTCTCTCGTCCTCCTCTCAGCTTTGTAGGTTTTCCCGCAAATTAATTGTAGGAAATTTAATAATCTAGATACAGTATTTTCATGGATTTCAATCCTGGTTTATTAGTGAATGTGGTGAGATGAATTGCATGTCTATATCTTAGATAAACATAAACGGCTGGGAGTCAAAGTGAACCTAGAACAACGATACAAAACGTCATAACAAATTTAGAAAGTCTAGAACTCAAATACTAGCAATGTCATGTAAAAAATTACGTTTTGAAAAACGGCCATGTAGTGAAATTGGAGACGGAGATAGTGGTATTATTCAAATTTACTGTCGGATTAACAAATCGCGAGTTTCAACTGAAGTCGTTATTAACTATTGTGTAAAGTGACTGCTGCAGGAAAGATGATGACATGTTTCAGAAACAAGGAAGTGAAGGAAGAGAGTTGGGCTACGAGAAACGGGAGAATGTTGCTCGACGAGTCCATCTCTCTTTTTGATGGGAAGGTCAATCCTATTCGTTTCGTCTCAGCTAGCGAGCTCCAAATTTCAGGCAACAGCTTCGGTGACTCCCAGTATAAACTGTACAAGGGTTTCCTCCAAGGTCAACCGGTTCTTGTGAAATGGGGAAGAGACAACTCCATCAGGAGCATCGTTGTCGGATCAAGGCTGAGCGTCCACAAAAACGTCCTAAAACTGATAGGATGTTGCTTGGAGACATCGATCCCCCTTGTTATTTATGAACCATTTGATTGTGACGGATCCTTATGCGATGTGCTACTGCGCGATCCCATTGGACGTGATCCGCGGCCCTTGTTACCTTGGAGACAGAGACTCAAGATTGCAGTTGATCTAAGTAATCTGGTGGCTTACCTTCACACCGCGTTGCCTCGATCGCTCGTTCACAGAGATATCAATCCGTTCAGCGTACTCGTAGATATGGAGGATGGCATCGTCAAACTGTTTGACTTTGGTTTCTGCTTGTATCTGCCCGACAGAAAATCTTTCATCGAGGACAAAGCAATTAGTGGAAGATGGGGATATATCGATCCTGAGTACCGGAGTGCGGGTCGGTTCAATGAGAAGTTGGATGTTTATGCTTTTGGTGTTACCCTATTGAATCTCCTAAGTGGGAGAGGGACGGTTATGGAGGATAAGTCTTTAGTGTTTCAAGCTAGGGACTGCGCCGAGAATGAGACATTTGAGGAAATTATAGATCCCAGGCTATCTGCAGACGGCGCGTGGCCGGGAAAGGATGGACAATTCGAAGCTTTCCTGATGCTTGCACTTGAATGCACCAGAGATCGAGGTGTCGATAGGCCAGACATGACCGAAGTTGGCACGAGGCTTATGAGAATGTATCGGTCAGCCTTCTCTGGCTAATGATTCAATTGCCTCAATTACAGCTGGAACAAAGGTTATGCTCCAGGCCTGTCTTTAGAAAATTTACTGTTGCGGAGCGTATAAGATAAAATGAATAAATTTTGCTGGTGTGTTCATCATGCTGATAACTCTTCACATGGAAACTTTGTCTCATTGCTGAAAATTCATTTCTTCTGTGTAGTTGTTGTGTTCATCATGCTTACGGGCAACTTGCTCAATATTTTCTAATGCATCTTCTGCATATATTTATATGCTCTCTCTATCAATTTATTGTACTACCGATAAGGGTTCGTAGCGACTTAAATTTATTTAAGAAGCTTCGAATGATAGAGAAAATATCCTGACCCCCAAAAGACCTGACCAACAAGTCATCCCTTAAAAATTCTGGTCATGTAAACGGGATTTATGCGGTCCAACAATTGCAAAAATTATTAGTCTTCCCCGTTTTAATCTACTGTACATTCGTTTATACCTTTTTTTTTTTATCTATATATTTGATTATCGTAGGGTCATATCTAAGAATAAGTTTCTGATATTCGTAAACTAATGGTATCTTTTGCCCAGGACATAGTCAATACACCTGAATTTTTCTTGGGTGGACTAGGTTTACCATCTTATCCGATTGACCAGTCAATAACTTTGAAGCATCATCTTTTTGTCAACTAATAAAGCATTAATGGGTCAGTATATCGATGGATGATCGAAAACAATGGACAAATATGTTACTAAAACATGAGGACCGATGTATATTACCATAAAATGTAAAGATAAGTTTAATTTTTCTATAGTATGAAAAACTATAATATTGAGGTCGTATTTAGTCTTGGACGTATAAAATGCACCACGACCATCCTAGAATACGCAATGATTCACTTAATTATAATATAATTGTTGGAAAATCAATTTATAATAAAAAAAGAAATATACCCAATACATATAAATGTATTGAAAGATTACACTCCACGGGATTTTGGGTGTTTTTGAAATCATTGTAAATTTGTTGATAAAGATTCTTAGAGATATCAAATAGTTGCAAAAAATTAATTCTAGGTATGAATAAATTTTTTCTTAAAAATGATATGATTGTTGGTTGTCGGATCATGGGTTTATAGGAATTGTTCGAGGTTCAATAGTCTTATCTTTTTAAAGTTCGGCCGGACTTGTTCAAGCGATTCTCAATCCAAAAGTAATTTGAGCTTCTTTCGGGACAAACCCACGTTCTAAAACTTTCTTTCCTATGTCGATAGTTGAATTTAAATTTTAAATTTAAAAGATTAAATTCGAGTCAAGTTCATGAGAATAGACCTAGTTAATATGGGATATTTTATGGTCTTTTAACCACCTATTTATTCACTTAGCTGATGGCAAAACTTAATGAAATTTTGAAGGTTTGAGGCATATGCTTCTTATTAAAGCAGGCATTCATATATCATTCCAAATCATCCCTTAGTTCATACTTTTGCTTGAGCTCTTCATCTCTCATTCTCTACATCATAGAATTTCTCATATTCATAAAAATTGGAGTTGTACACCACCAAAAGTTCGGAAAAGTAAAAAAGTACTTTCAATTACAGTCATGATTGGATGTTATATCTTGCAAGTTCTTTTACCCATGAAGGCTTGTAAGTATAAAGTTGGTATATGGTTAAACCGTGGTCTCGTCCACGATTGAATATGAAAATCTTACCTTGGAGAAGACGGAGGACTAATACTACATAACAATAAGAAGAATGATATGGCTTTTCTATGATTGTGCAAATCATACTATAAAAATACTCTTTCTCAACTCTTATACTTTTTATGAATTTTTATATATGTTTGTTCAAACTATAGTTTACTACTAACACTTACAAAAATAATAATTCACTCAGTTATGATAAAATGGTTCACCAAGTTATAATGAAATGGTTTGTTTGAAGCAGTCTCATTTTTTGGAATATACAATAGTTTGCACAAATTATGACAAAAAATTTGCCGAATAAGCCGAATGAAACATCCTAAAATACGTAATGATTTACTTAGTATGATAAAATAATTCACCTATTTATTAAATATTCTCTTTTTATTCTCATATTATAAGAAGCGAATTTGGTTAGTTTAACAACACCATCCCCCTCCTCTTAAAATGTGAATAATTGATTTTAGAGCAAATCGCTCTCAAGTCCTTAGCCTTTGTTTAAATTATTATTTGGACAAATTACATCCTAGTCCCTATACTAAATCAATTTCTCTTATCGGGTCCCTCGTGTGTCATAATTGATTAAGCCATCCCTATTTTTTTTAAAATATTGATCTCAGATCTCTAACTAACGTAAGTACAAATTTTTTCTTTTTTTTGTCACGTAAAATAACATTAATATCGTTACACAAAAAAAAATCATCTCCTTCAACCTTTCAACTCCCCAAATAAACAAGATGTGAATCCCTTCGGTCCATGAACAACATCTTATCTACATCGAACATCTGCTCTTCCACCTCTGCCAAAATTTTGTAAGCCACTTGGTATCCAGGATTATACGACTTATCATACTGAACAAGGCATTTGGAAAAGATGATTGCATCAAGAACCATAGCTAAGATCTGTGTTTGAGCTGCTTCATATTAACTTGCCTATACGGTCTAACAAGATCCTTCCTCGTCTTGTCATCGATATACACAACAGCCCGGACTAAGTGGTATCAAGACAATCAAGCAAATCCATTACCTTGAACTGGTCCACCCAAACCCCATAGTCGTTTGGCTAGATTAGCTTGGGCGATAGATCGATGGTGTAAACAGACAGCCTAGCCTCGGAGACCAGCTACGCGACTACCCTAATAATGCTCCTTCAAGATAAAAAAGAGAGAGGAAGCTTTACACTTTGAGAAGAATGGGTGGGTTAGGAATCTGGGTGGGAATTTGGAGGAGAAGAAAAATAAGGGATAGAGGGAGCGCTCTTCAAGATAGACAATAGCCACGATGAAGGAGAGAGGTTGAAGAATTTTTGTCTTTTTATAAGGGTAAAAGAGTCATTTGACATGACAAAAAATGAAAATAATTGGTGTTGAAGTCAATTAGGGACCCGAGACCAATACTTTTTCAAATAAATAAGGATTGCTACATAATTTATGAGAAAGGAGGGACCCAAAACAAGAATTCGCTTAAATCTAGGGACTCATCAGGTAATTTTCCCTTATTATTTTTGTCCTTCCTACTAAGAAAAAGACTTTAGTCCCCTACTTTGCTTAAATGTTATTCTAAGGTCCCTCGTACCAAAATCAGAAAATTTCTCTGATAACAAGGGACCTTAAATGACTCTTTTGCCCTTAAGTAAAAATTTTAAAAAATAAAAAGTTGTTTTCCCGCTGTCAGGTCTGGCCAAAAAGATTAGGACTAGTTGACCCAGCGGATAGAAGTTGGCTTGCCCCCTCCCATCGGATCTACTCGTCGCTGGTGAATTAGACCTCCTCTCACCACCATTTGGGTCCTTCTTATTCGGGTCCTTCTTGCTGCTCCTCGCGGAGACAGATCAGACCTCTGATTGGGAGATCGACCCATGACCCTGTTCCTTCCCAACTTGGAATATTTCCACGTAGGTCAGGGCCTAACTCGAGAGTTCACCACCCCAGGGGAGCTCCTAACCCTCCTCCCACTCGACCTCTCTTCTTTATCGTAGGTGACGATAGAAGATTGTCTGACTAGATATCGTGAGGAGGAAGATTCTTTGGAAAGGGGAAGCGCCATGAGAAGATGGTTGTCCCTTTGATAGAGGTGAAAGGACGGCGGGTAGGACTTTCTGTCATAGTTGTCGTAGACTAAAATTTTCCAATTCCAGTACCATGGACCTTAGAATAACATTTAAGCAAAGTAAGTGGACTAAAGTTTCTTTTTTTAAACAGAAAGGAAAAAATTAATAATTTAGTAAATGCTAGGGACTTGAGGATATTTTTTTATTTCAAATTTTATGTGTACATTTTTTTAAAAAATTATTTTAACATCTTTCGTGTTTGCTTAAATCGATGATTTTGTCCTTCATATTTGCTAGATCATTCTAACATAAATCGCCGACTCTATTTTAACATCTTTCATATTTTCATATTTTCGGATTACTCTTTTTTTGACGGAGGTTCACTTGAAAACACATAAATCGCCGACTCTATTTTTTAACCATTAACTTTGGATTTCTTCCTCGCTATTTCTCCCCTCTTCTCCTCAGAGGTTGTTGCCGGATTTCATTAGGCTGGTCCATTCACAATTCGGGGACCAAAACTAGTGAAGCACTACTGGATACACAAAACTAGACAGGAATGAGAAGTAGATTAGGAAGCTGTCGACGGTAAGGTAGGCAAAGAAGAATCGGAAGGTGTTTTCCACCGTTTACTAGATTGTTGTGAAGGAGGCTATCGTCACCTCAGAGCACGAGAAAATGAACTTCACCGCCTCCGGGAAGTTGCTAACATTAGTACCAAATAATGACTCCTCAGTTGGGCAACAAATTTTTGTTTGATGTGTCTTTATAATTTTTTTAAATAAATCATTTATTATTTCTGATATTACAAATGTAATATTAGAAATCACTTTATTCTATTTTGTACGACTAGTGATATTGGGATTCTAACAATGTTCAATCCAAAACGCACATTATTGATGAGGCGAGAGGAAGAAGAAGAGAATAAGTGAAGATTATGGAATGAGTGGTATATTCATTTAATTGAATAATGATTTATAACTGTAGTATATATACACAAAAGAATATTACTAATTCTAATTAAAAGACAAATGGAGAAAGAGATTTCGTCCCACTTTTCATGAAGAGGACATGATCCTCCTTGGATCACGTGCATGATGATTGTTGTGTGATGTTGAGCGGGTGGTGCATTCCTTTCGTGCGGGTTTGGCTTGGTTGGGGACAAGTCTTTAGTCCCCATATGGGGACAAAAAGAGTGAAACTATTAAATAAGGGTGTATTGGTAAAATAATAATTATTCTCTCTTCAATCTCTAAAACCACCCACGTAATTTAAATTAATTTTTTGTTTCACTAATTAATGATTGATTTTCTCTCTCCAATCTCTCTAACCACCACCTAATTTGAATAAATTCTGTCTCTCATTAATTATTTTGTCAAATGACAATTGTGATTCAACGAACATGGAAGGTAAGTTTCACTTCCTGAGTTGTTGGTTTGTTGGTTTTAACTTGCTGGTTTTCTGTCATGAGTTGTTGGTTTGTGGGTTCTAACTTTCTGTTTTTGTATCATGAGTTATTGGTTTGTTGGTTTTAACTTGCTTGTTTTCTATCATGAGTTGTTGGTTTGTCGGTTACAACTTGTTGGTTTTTTGTCATGAGTTGTTGGTTTGTTGGTTCTAACTTGCCAGTTTTCTGTCATGAGTTGTTGGTTTGTTGGTTCCAACTTGCTGGTTTTCTTTCATGAGTTGTTGGTTTGTTGGTTCTAATTTGCCATTTTTCTGTCATGAGTTGTTGGTTTGGTTCCAACTTGCTGGTTTTATGTCATGAGTTGTTGATTTGTTGGTTCTAACTTGCTGATTTTCTGTCATGAGTTATTGGTTTGTTGGTTCCAATTTGCTGGTTTTCTATCATGAGTTGTTGGTTTGTTGGTTCCAACTTGCTGACTTTCTGTCATGAGTTGTTGGTTTGTTGGTTCGAACTTGCTGGTTTATTGTTATTTGTTATTTTTTTAGTCTTAAGATGCCGATTTTAATTATCTGGGCAGAAGACGGAAGATCAACCGTAATTTTTTAAATTTTTTGTAAGGAATTTAATGTTTAAATTCCTTAAAAGTAGCAATATTTATGATAATGACACTAAAAAGAAGGAACGTATTTATTATTTGGGTAAATATAGCTAAAAAGAAGGAGTCATTAACTGCTCCGAGACACCTCTTTTTGGATAAAAGACAAAACTATCCTTGAACCTTTTTAACCATGGATCAGTTTTTTTTCAAAAAAACTCTAATCGGATGCTCCAGATTCGATTCTCCACATAGGGACACCCTATATTCAGTCCCCAACCAAGCCAAATTCCTTTCGTGCTTTGTCCACGGGACAATTAGAAAGGGCATCATACGTGGGTTGTCCGCAGGCTTTTGTGCTAATGGACTCTGCCTCCCATTTTTACTTTTTATAATTTGAGCCCAAAATAAGTTAAACAAGGAAATTTTTTGAATCGGTCTTTATAGTTTTGCACTCTTTCCAATTAAATTATTTTGATCAAGTATATTATACAATATCCTTCCATAATGATATATTAATCAATCCAAACTTAGAAACACGAAAAAAATGATGAGGAGAGCAGTGTGATTTCTTATAAATAAGAAAAAATGCCTTTTTATTTTTTGATGTGGTATAAGAAACTATAGATCTCATTTGGTCCTAAGTTTTGGGCTTTTCTACTTATGTGCTAACTTGGGCTTATTCAATTTTTCCAAGATTTAGTACATACCATTTTAATGTAAAAGTTGGTGCTTATGGCTTCAACGTTACTCTACTTAAACTCCTAAGTGGGCAACGATAATTATCAAGGACAACAAGTCCCTTGTGTTTCATGCCAGAAGCTTTGTAGACAATGAGAAATTCAAAGAGATGCTAGACCCCTGACTATCCACAAACAAGTCCCTTGTGTTTCATGCCAGAAACTTGATTGCACCAGAGATTGAAGTTTCGATAGGCTAGACATGACCTATGAGAATGTATCAACTAGCCTTTTTGACTCGTAATTCTATTACATTGACTGCAGGTAGAACAAAGGAAAATTTACTATCATAATGTCTCAAATCTCCATAATGTATAATATAAAATGAGTAAATTTTCATAATGTCTCAAGGCAAGCTAGATTACTATAGCATAATGTATAAGAAAAAATGAATAAATTTTGTTGTTGTGTTCATCATAATAATATCCCTTCTTATGGAAAATTTATTTCATTGATGAAAATTTTGTATATTTTTTGTATAGTTATTATGTTTATCATGGTGATATCTCTTCATGTGTTCATGTTCTAGGCACTTATTTAATTTGTGTTAGAGAGATGGAAGTTAAGTGAGATTTTAATTCTCTAGTTTTGTACTCACACAAAGAACCACCGACACTTTGGCTAGCTGGATTAGGGACGGAGTCAGAATTTTTTTGCAGTGGGGGCGATACATAAAATATATAATATTTTATTATTTAATTTTAATTTATAGGTTGATTAATATTTTAGTGGGATCAATTTTTTTATTTAATTGGTACATACACTAAAATATATATTAAATTATCAAGTAAATAAAAAACTAAGTGGAGTCAATTGACCCCACTAAAATGTTAATCCCTCCGCCTCTGGGTGGATATGTCTCAAATTTCCATTTAGTTATTGTATAAGAGATCAAGTTGGAATTTTATTTTTTGTTCAACAGATTAGGACTATCATCCTATAAATAGAACATAGTTTAAGGATTTCTGAGGATTAGACAAGAGATGCAATAGTATAGTCAAAGAGAATGATACGAGGCAAATCATTCAATTGGATCTTACTTTTTTCAAAAAATTTAGGTATGATAGTTTAAAATTTATGAGAGATATTTTTAACTTTTTGCCAAACACTAAAATCTTGCTTCTCTTTCTTCATTATTTTCTTTCCTTTTTCTCTCTCCTTCCTTTTCCTTTCCTTTTCCCTTTTCTCTCTTCCTTCCCCTTTTTCCTTTTCCAAAGACCCTAACCCTTCCTCCTCCGAAACCTCCTCTCAATCGGTGGTCAGGACTTTCCCCAGTGACATTTAATAATCTCTTCCTCCTAATTGATGACCGGGGCCTTCTTCGATAATCTCCTCCTCTCAGGAAACAGTTGAGATCTTCTTTGATGACATCCTTCTCCCAGCCGATAGCTGAGAACTTTGATGACCTCCTTCTTTAACATTCCTATCTATCTCAATTGGCTCCCCTTCTTTCTCAGTACATGTTATTAAGTCTCGTCTTGCCAGAGTAGCGATAGCTTCCTTATCCAAGTCCTTGAGTAGCTTGCTAACCATATCCTTGACATTAAGCCCCTCTACACCACCTCTACCAGAAGATGGCCCTCACCCAATTTCTTTGTTCATGGTTATTATAATTTTCTTTAATTGATATTGATGATTCAATGGCTAGGGTTTTTGGGTTTGACTTATTTATGATACTAGTTTGGCTTATATATGATATTGATATAGCTTGTATATGATACTAGTTTAGCTTGTTTATTATACAGGTTTGTATTGTATGTGACACTAGTTTGTATTGTATGTGAAACTAGTATGACTTATATTTGATAGTAGTTTTTATTGCATGTGACACTAGTTTACGTTGCATATGACACTAATTTTATCTTGTATATGACATTGGTTTAACTTGTATGTGATACTAGTTTGTGTTCAACATGACACTGTTTTAGTTTATATGTGATATTGATTTGTGTTATATGTGACACTAGTTTGATTTGCATGTGATACTTCTTTTTGTTGTATGTGACACTGATTTTGCTTATATATCATACTTGTTTGATTTATATGTGATATTAGTTTATGTCGTATATGATACTTATTTCAAGTGTTAATCATACTGATTCAACTAATTAATGACATTAGTTTGCATGCATAATGTCACTAGTTTGAAATGGTTATGAGGCTTATTCAGCTAATTATTGATATAAGTTTGCATATATGATATCACAGGTTGAAATGGTTATGAGTTTGGTTTGTCTAGTTATTGACACTAATTTATATTCATAATATCGTTAATTTGAAATAATTATATGGCTGATTTTTCATATTGGTTTACAAATATTTTATATGTAGGAAAAATATTAAATTATGCACACTCGGACCTTACGCACAAGATACGAAAACTTTTGTGACTATAATGATGATGGATTACTTATTGTTGTAGATATGACGATGATTAATATTTAGTTTGTGAATATGATGATGCTAATTTTATTTATGTCACAACACTAGTTTTGATGTGTAATCATACGGGTTTTGTTATTTCGTGACATTGATTTTATGTTTTAAGAGATTAGTTTTTTGTATAACAATCCTAGTTTTGATGTATTACAAAATTGAGTTTATATTTAAAGAGATTGATTTTCTTGTCTAAAGATATTGAGTTTGCTTTGTCGCATGATTTTATGTTTTAAGAGAATGGTTTTCTTATATAACGATACTAGCTTTTATTTAACACATTATAAATTCATGTGTCAAAAGTGTGTGTTTTTACCTAAACTTGAAATATGTATTTGTTGTTTATATGATATAACAACCAAAATTAGTAAATTTCACAGTCACTATTTGCTGAACATTATAACTAATATTATTTAACTGCAAAAGCAGTGTCACTAAACACAATGTCCATTGTCACTTAGAATTGTAGATTACCTTAATTCTCACTTGAAAATCAATACTACTAACAACTGAGACTAGTTTTACTTATAACTAAAATCAATGTCATTAATAACCTAAATTGGTATCGCTTACAATCCAAATCAGTGTTACTAACAATACAAACCAGTGTTAAATATAACAAAAACAAGTGTTACATATAACCAAAACTAATATCACTTACAACCCAAAATCAATATAACTTACAACCCAAATCAATATAACCTACAACATAAACCAGTATTATATATAACCAAAACTAGTGCCACTACAATCCAAATCAGTATCACTTACAACTCAAACCAATATCACATATAACATAAATCAATGTTATGCATAATCCAAATTAGTGTCACTTATAATAAAAATCAGTTTCACTAAAAACTCAAATCAGTGTCACTTACAACAAAAATTAATATCACTAATAACCTAAATGAGTGTTACTTATAATCTAAACTAATGTCATTTATAATCCAAACTACTGCCACTGATAACTCAAACTGGTATCGAGTATAAGATAAATCAATGTCACTTACAACCAAAACCAGTGTCACTTGAAGCGTCATCATCGTCATTTGAACCACTATCATGCAGGAGGAGGAAGAATGATGAGATCATTAGAGGAGGAGGAGGGAGGATGGTCAGCTGAGAAGAGGAAGAGGACAAACGGTCAGCTAAGGAGGCGAAAAAAGGAGGGAATAGAGGAGAAGCTAGGACCGGCTTGGGGAAAGTATTAAAGGAGGAGGATGACCGACGAGAGGAACAAGAGGAGGACGGACGGTCATTGATAGCACATGAGAATAGAAGTGGTTAGCTTGGAGGAGGACGATCGGCTAAGAGGAGGAGATAAGGTTTACAAGGAATAACAAGTGACGACTGAGAAATAGGATTTTTGAAAAGAGAATGAATATTTTTCTTTTTCTAAGAGATTTTCTTAATTATTAAGAATTTTATTATTTTTGAAATAAAATTTGTTATTAGTATTTTTGACTTTTCTCCAAATACTATTTTCTCTATATTGTATTTATTTAGTCTCTAAATATAGACTAAATAGTAATCCCCAACAAATCCAATCTTGTTGCTTGCGCATCCTTGAATGTAGGTACCATGTATATTGTGTAACTTTGTTTGTTTTATTAATATATCTCTGTTTTCACTTAAGGATGAATTTTGAATGTAAGTAATTGAGGCTAAATTTTGAATTTTTAGACGGCTTTGCATTTTTTATGATATCCCAACAATTTTTTTTTCCTGATGCTATCCCAACATTGCCAAATAGGCAACATGCTTAAAACTTTCTAGTCCATCTTATGCATCTATTTTATATTCTTTTTATACCAATTCTTTAAACTACTAATAAGAGTTGGTTCCATGATTAAGTTACTGAATTCATTTAAAAAATTTCTATTCTAACCTTATTATTTTAGTTGCTACAATTGAAAGAGCCGACACTTTATAGACTTCAAAGTACTCGCTTTTGACAAACGAATCATGACTTGGGATATCCATATAATTAAAAGTTTACTCATGCCCAACAACTACCGGGAAATATCTCAGAATAACGCTCTCTTCTCCACCACGAGGGACCGACAATTAGAAAACAACACCCAAACGCGTCTTAAGCCACAGCCAAGCCCCTTCTCTATCCTTTCCTCCCCCTTTCTTGGTTTCACAAATAAAAAAAAAATACCCGGAAAGTGAATAACAGTTTCCCTGCCACCTAAGAAAGTACAGTCTAATAGTGGAAGTCTTCTTTAAAGCTTTTATAGTAATATTTATAACAGTTTCGCCATCCCCACTCCTTCATCCAGACACACACGCACACACACACAAATCATATCCGAAGGCAATTCAGGAAACTTTACTAGTAGCTCCCTTAGGTCAACAAACAAGGGAGACTTACGTAGTCATCAGCACCGACACGGTAAATTATTTCTATAGTCTTCATATGTATTTCTTGAATATATATATTTTTTGTTTTACAAGTTAAAGAGGAGAGATCTATGGCATAGATTAAGGTTTCTTTTCTAGCTAGAGTATTTGAATGGAATAATCATTTATCTCTTCAATGAACTCGCAGGACAGATGATTGCATGTTTCAGAAACAAGGAAGACGAGGAAGAAAGTTGGGCTATGAAAAACGGAAGGAGGCTGTTGGAGGAGTCCATCTCTTTGTTCGACGGGAAGGTTAACCCAATCCGTTGCTTCTCAGCTCGAGAGATTGAAATAGCAACTAACTACTACGACAGAAGTCAACTCTTTCATGGTGATGATTACAGATTATACAGGTGTTCCCTCCAAGATCAGGATGTCATAGTGAAAAGATGTTCAATTAAATGGATGGAAGAGTTGTCGATCCGGGATATTGTTGTTTCATCTCGGATGAGTGTCCACAAGAATGCCCTGAGACTGACTGGATGTTGTTTAGAGACCAAAACTGTGGCACTGGTCCATGAATCATTCGATTGTGCAGGAACGTTGTACGATGAGCTGTTTCGCCATTCCATTAAATCAGACCGGCGGCCCGTGTTACCATGGAAACATAGACTCAAGAGTGCAGTTGATCTAAGTAACTTGGTAGCTTACCTTCACACTGCGTTGCCTCGGCCGCTCATTCACTGTGATATCAAACCGTCCAACATACTCCTAGATAAGGAGAATGGTGTCGTCAAGCTGTTTGACTTCGCCCTATGTACGTCTCTTCCCGAAGGAAAATCATTCATAGAGGAGAAAGCAAAAGGAACCTTCGGTTATATCGATCCTGAGTACATTAAAACAGGTCGATTCAATGAGAAGGCTGATGTTTATGGATTTGGTGTTACGCTTCTTAATCTCTTAAGTGGGCAACGGGCATTCTTTAATGTCCGCAGATCCCTTGTGTTTGAGGCTAGATGCTGTGTGGACAATGAGAGATTCGAAGAGATGTTAGACCCCGGGCTATCTACAGACGAACCGTGGCCGGGGAAGGACGGGCAATTCAAATCTTTCCTGATGCTTGCACTTGAATGCACCAGGGATCGAGGTTTCGATAGGCCAGACATGACCGAAGTTGGCACGAGGCTTATAGAAATGTATCGGTCAGCCTTCTCTGACTCTTAATTCAATTGCCTCAACTACAGATGGAACAAAGGTTATGCTCCAGGACTGTTGCAGAGTGTACGAAGATACACGAGTGAATTTGCAGTTATATTAGTTACTCTGATGTCTCTTCTTATGCAAAATTTGTTGCTGCAATGTCGTTTACTTCTTTGCAGTTGGGTTCATTTTCCGTGCACAACCTACTCCGAAGCAATTATCTATAATGGTAACTGTCATGACGCAAAAGAAATAGGAGTGACAAATGTCCGAAGTGGAAGGTATCTCGAACTACACTAGACCTTATTATATAAAAATCCAACATCTAAATATGTTTATCAACCTAAATTATGGTGAAAGTCTTGTAAATAAGATTGTGAAACTTATTAAATAGTTATTGCCTTATAAATGAAAAATACACTGTGAAGATATATGTGGCAGAATTTGCTAATTCCGATCCCGTGCCTTACACGATATGGTAAGTTGAAAAACTAGTGAAAATCAGAAAATAATAAAGTTATATGGAAAAATTATACTTGTGTACTGTCACGCCCCAAAAACAAAAACATGACAACCGACGCGGATTGAATATTTCCGCTAGATATCTTATTGCATAAATAAAGAGTAACCCTTAATAAACTCTATTAGTCGAACCAAAACAAATCTTAACAAAACTATGTACGAAGTAATTGCTAACGAACTTAGAATGAATGGATGTCCTTGCCCTTAGCTCTCAAACCAGATAAGCCCTTGTCGTATCTGAAAAGAAAATATGTATTTTGGTGAGTTTACGTAACTCAGTAAGTCGGAATCAAATACAATTATTCATATCACAGTCTAAGGGGAAGCCTATCTTATTACAAAAATTAGAGACTCATAATTCACAATACAAATCACAGACAAACTCCGAAGTACGACAGATCGGGCTTAATCTTTGGGTACACAGAAAACCTATCTTTTATGATAAAAACATAGAAACGAAAAAGATAGTCTCACCACAGGGCACAAATATCTCTGGTGCTCGCATAAAGTATGAAAATACATAATACTCTACAGGCATAGTAACACCGGGATAACCCGACCAGAACAGACAGACAGAATCCAGATTGCATAGCCAAAGTACGAACAAATTCACTCTATAGTTCATATACGAGTAGTACCATAGAGAAAACATATACGAGAATATTGTAGTTCATGTACGAACAAAGATCATTTACGAAAAAATACACATTAAATGAAATTTCAAAATTTACAAATGACAGAGAGTAGTCAAACAAGCAACGTCTTGGGTAGAATCAAAATTACGACGATGAAAACATAATGGCCCTACCATGAAAAAGGAAATCGCCTAGCACTCTATCAAGTCAATAGTTACTACGACTCAATTAGTTTTTGATGAATTCTTTATTCATTCGCAGTCAATTAATGTAAATTTTTTTTTTGGTAGGAACGGTGGGCTTCCTGCCCTTAGATAAATAACATAAAAGGAGTTACATAGGAACCATTCTAGGGTTACCAACCCCCCGAGTGTCCATATTCAGAAAGGGAAGACTACCAGTCGGGGGTGAGTCTAATACATGAAAACCAAGCGAAAACGAAAGAGCATGATTTGAGAACCAATCTGCAAGCTGATTGCCCTCTCGGTAACATCAACGGACCTCAACGCACCAATCACGGTTAATGAGATATCTGCACGAACTCACGAGAGCGAAGAGGGGATGTCCCCTCTCAAGTCCCTCGACAAGACAGGTCGCAACACTCTGTGAATCTGTCTCTAATACCAAACGGAGATACTTCCTTTCCCAAGCAAGGGTAAGGCCTTTCCAAACTACCCACATTTCTGATGCGAAAGAACTGCAAATACTGGTGTTGTTCACGAACCCAACACACCAAGCGCCCGTGCTATCTCTAATGACTCCTCCTCCACCAGCTTGTCCCGGATTTCCTTTAGAGGCCCCATCCGTATTAAGCTTGTACCATCCCTCTTTTGGGTTTATCCACATAATCAAAGTAACCAATCTGCGTCTAGTAGTTCCATTCTCCTTTGAAGTATCTGCCCAGGTTTTGGAGAAGTCGTATGCTTGCTTTAAGGGGAGGGAGAGCGATCGCACCTGATCTTTCCCGCTTTCGAAAACAAATTCATTTCGCCAGCGCCAAGTCCACCAGCAAATCGTAACAAACAGGATATTCCAAGGCAAACCCTCTTCGAATTCCCTCGTGACCATTATGTTTTCAAGGAGCCATGGTTCAAACTCAGTCATGAAGAACTCATTAGCTACTTGTTCCGGAACCAATCTTTGCCAAATTCTACTAACTTGAGGACAGTCACGTAATAAATGAAGCAAAGGATTCAGGCTGATTACCACATTTCAAGCAGTATGGATTACAAGCTAATTTCCTTCTGTACCTTTCCTGATTCGTCAATAGCCTCTTCTTTAGACACTTTCATATAAAAACACGTAATTTTTCCGGTACAGCAAGCCTCCAAATCTGCCGCCAACCTCGTTGATTCCTATCTTCACACATCAATTGGCCAGTTAAGAGGAGGTAAGCAGTTTTGACAGTAAACTCTCCTGATTTAGATAGTTTCCACACTAACTTATCTTGGTAATGGCCAAAGGGATCAATAAATTGAGCTTCCAGTTTTAGCCTCCAAACAGCCGGAAGTATGTTCTTCAGTGTATCCCAGTCCCAACCATTGTCCCCCTTCCAATATTCACTTACCGATTTCCCAACTTCTGCACTAGGAATATGACTTACTATATGAATAAGAGGACCTTCATCCATAAGCCAGGTATCCTTCCAGAAATCCACGGACTTACCATCTCCAACAGTCTAACTTATTCCTTTCATCAGGTTCTCTTGGATTTTAGTCAAACTATTCCAAGTACAAGATTTCCTTGCATATGGTTTAACAAAAGTTTGACCTGAGCTTAGTTTACAATACTTATGCTCAAGTACTTGGACCCAGGTAGAGCTACTATCCTTAATGAAACACCATCCCAGCTTCATAAGGAGTGCATCATTCATTTCTCTAGCTTTGCAAATGCCTAATCCTCCTTGACTGCGGGGACGACATACTTCATCCCAGCAGATCAAATGAATCTTTCGACCTTCATTCGTATCACCCTATATGAAGCTGCAATTAATTCGATCCAATTGGTTGCAAATTCCAGCTGGTAGTCTATTAGATTGCATGACATATGTTGGAATTGAAGCGAGGGTAGACCTTACAAGAGTGATCCAGCTAGCCATGGTAAGTAGTCTCCCTTTCCAACCAGCTAGACGCGTCTGTGCTCTCTCAATGATATAACTGTAGGTATCCTTATTGACTCGGCCATGAATAGTAGGCACACCAAGATATTTGCCCAGATCCTGTGTTTGTTCAATCCCCAGAGCAATGCTGAGTTCCTATTTTTGTTTGGCCGATATGTTTTTTGAAAAAAACACTCTTGATTTCTGAGCACTAACTCGTTGGCTAGACACTTTACAGAATTCATCCAACCCATGCCTTATTACTTGGACTTGATCGAGTGAGGCTTCTACAAAGAGCACTATGTCATCCGCAAAAAGAAGGTGCGAAAGAGGAGGTCCACCTCGACTCAATCTAATTGGTTTCCATCTCCTTCTTGCTACTTCTACCTTAATCCACATCGTCAACTTTTCCATGCATAACACAAACAGGTAAGGCGACATCGGATCCCCCTGTCAAAGTCCTTGTGTTGGTTGAAAAGGTTGAGTCATCTCCCCATTCCATAAAACACGCATACTAGCTCCCCTCACGCAAGCCATAGTGAGTCTGGCCAGGTTCTCTGGCAGTCCAACATCCGTGAGAGTTTCTATTACAAAGTCCTAGTCTAACCTATCGTATGCCTTCTCAAGATCAATCTTAATAGCTAGCCAGCCCTTACCTGAACGACGTTGTCTCATAGAGTGTAAAACTTCCTGTAGAATTACCACATTATCTGTAATTTGTCTTCCAGGAACGAAGCTTCCTTGCGTGTCAGCTATCAAACTAGGGAGCTTCCTCTTAATACAATTGACCACTATCTTCGTAAGCAACTTGTAAGGGATGTTACAGAGTGAGATCAGCCGGAATTGACTCAAGGTTTCCGGCTGAGGTAATTTAGGAATAACCACCAGGAGGGTCTCATTTAATTTTGGTGGGACAAAACCAGATTCAAAGGCTTGGAATATCATTTCTATAAGCTGTTTTTTGACATAAGGCCAGCATCGTTGATAAAATAAGGCCTGATATCCATCCACTTTGGGTGCCTTCAGAGCTGCCAATTATGACAGCGCCGTCCAGATTTCTTTTTCTGAAATAGGTTTCGTACAACTTTGCTTTTCTTCCTCGCTCCATGTATCAAAAAGACCCACAAGTATTTCGAACTCCTTTTCTCTAGGTTCAGTTGTATAGAGTTTGTGATAGAAGCTACACACCATATCCTCTAGCAAGGCTGGGTCAGAAATCCACATATTCTCACTGTTCTTCAGGCATTCCACACGGTTTCTCCTCCTCCGGACAAGGGTGGAGGTATGGAAGAATTTGGTATTCTTGTCCCCCTGTGTAATCCACTTTTCTCGTGACTTTTGAAGCCATATAATCTCTTCCTATTCCAGAAGCTGATCCAACTCCACCTTTAAGCTTTCTTCAAGCCGAGTAAGTCCTCTATTAGGGCTGGTTTCTAACACCTTTTGAAGCCCATTAAGCCTGGCCAAAATTCTTCTCTTCCGATTGTCAACATTCCCAAATACAGTAGAATTCCACTTCTTTAGCTCTTCAGTCAACTTCTTCAATGCTACAAGTAGCTCGTGATTAGTATCCCAGACCCCATGAACAAACTGTTGGAAAGCAGGATGACTAAACCACATAGCTTGGAACCAAAAAGGACGCCGTCGTCTCTAACCCTTGTCTTTATCTGAAAGAGTAATAAGCAGGGGGCTATGATTGGATTGGTAACGCGCTAGGTGGTGAATAGAGCCCTCTGACCAGCAAATCCGACATTCATTATTGCCCAAAGCCCTATCCAGTCTTTTGGAAATGGTAATGTTATTCTGACTAACTCTTGCCCATGTGAACCTGCAACCATGAAAACCCAAGTCAATTAAATCGTTTTTGTGGATCCACTCAAGGAACCTTCTATCCTGAGTCCTTAGTCCTCCTGATCCTCCCTTCCTCTCATTTAGGGTGGTTATAGCATTGAAGTCTCCAGCTAGGATCCAAGGAGTGGGGGTAGTTGGTTTCAAAGATGCGATCTCTTCCCAATAAGGTTTCGATCCTGTGACAGGGGGGAGGGCGTACACTATGGTGAAGAGGGTTGGGGGATGGCCCAATGGGGAGACTTGGAAGTGTAAAAATTGGTCATTCGAAGCTAGTACAGAGATCAAAAGGGATTGGTTCCAAAGTAACCAAATTCCTCCTCTTCTCCCTTTAGCTTCCATACGGTAGAAGTTGAGGCCTAACTTTCGGCACACTAAGTCAGCATGTTTACCACTAATCTGCGTTTCCAAAATCGCCACCAAGCTCACATCATGGAATTTAATAAGGTATTTCATGGCTCGTAGGAATCTTGCTTTCCTAGCTCCACAATAGGAGCATTAGACTATTCGGTTGTATCGCGCTGGGCTCCTCCACTACAGCATTCAAGCTAGCAAATCTGTTTCCATTAACATTCTCCCTCTTATCCTGCAATACCTTGGAAACTCGCCCTTTCTTAGCGGCGATCATCCAAGGACCAAAGTTGGTCTCCTTCAAGCTGCTACGGTTCATGTTCTGCTCAGTACTAGAATTCTGCATTGGTTGTGCCCCATTTCCTTCATTCTCTTCCAGCATCGGGGGAGGTACTGGTGGCTGGGGAATAAAACCGCAGTTCTCTTTCATATGTCTGTATCTTCCACATGTGAAATAGATAGAATGGAGTCCTTCATACTCCACTCTTTGAACCATACCATGAATCAAAATCTCACCGATAAGTGGCTTAGTGAGATCAACTTCCACACATATCCTTGCGAATTGTCCCCGGAGTCTCCCTTCAGTGTTAGGATCAATCTTAGCTAGGCAACCAACTATCGCGACCACACTTCTCAGGAGGTTGGGAAGGTAAAACTGCATAGGGAGGTTGGGGAGCCGGAGCCAAGCCCAAACCTTTGAAATCTCCTCTTCACGTGGAACAAAAGCACTATCCCAAGGCCGAACCATCAAGTAATGATCCTGAACAATCCATGGTCCTTCCGAGAGGGCTTTCTGGAATTCTTCATCAGTCGCAATGCAGGCAAGGAAATAGTTGTGAGGAAGGTCGATTAGCCTTACCGCGTTCGGCATGTTCCAGATTTGCATATTTCTTATATGGAGCGCCCTATAACCCACCTTCTTTCCTAGCACCTTTAAGATTGATGTGGATTTCTAAGGGGCATTGACTTTTGCTATAGCTTCTTTCGATAAAAGGAGTGCTGGCCGGAGCGGGTCAGTACGATCTATCTTTGCCAATCCAAGCTGCAGCCAGTCCTCCTCTGGGTCTTTTGGGAAAGAGCTGTGGGAGATCCCGTGGCCTTGAATGGTATCCTTATAAGATCTTCCAGCTTGCTGCCAAGATGGGGGAGTACCAACCGAGTTATCTCTAGAGATCTGATGAGTAAAAGGGGAGGAGGGGTTACTGATAGTATGGGTAGAAGGGGTAGATCTGGGATTTTGCGGGGAGAAAATGGGAGATCCAGGGCTTGTGAGGTGTGGGTTTTGTTGAAGGTGACTAGGATCGAGGATCGGATTGTGGAGGAGCTGTTGAGGGGATGTGGCAGGGTTCGAGGTAAGGTCAGGAGGTTCAGGGGGCATGGGGTTCAGGGTGGTTGCTGGAGAGGAAGGGAGGGGAGGGAATTCAGGATTCATCACTCTCTTTTTGTTTTTTTTATGTGTATTAAAGATCCGTCAATTAATGTAAATAAGCATACGGGTTCGTGCAAACTTATGTGCTTAAAATATTATCTCCGATCACAGTGAATTATTTATTCATGCGTCCATCTAAGTTCACTAGTAAATCAATATAACTTATTATATTTAATTCATGCGTTGGGTTTGTGCTTTTAGAAATTATCGGGAACATCGTTGGGTCTATGGTATAGCAACAATCCTTATCAAATACGATCAGCATCATACAAATAGACTAGATAGTCACGAGAATAAAACGTAACTAAGCCAGACTTCAATGATCATTCCGAACAATAAATCCACAACAAGTGGAAGACAGAAACCGACTTACAATAAAACTTATGCTGGAGAATTAGTTTTAACCAATGGAAGAGGTTGACATAATTGAGTGGGAAAAAATTGAGCTAATTTTGATTGGAAGTCACACCATTTGATTTTGGGTGTTTTGTAAAAATACTTGTGAAAAAAATCAATTCTCGGTGTGAATGGAAAAATTGGCTTAGAGGTGCTGCGATTATGAGCTACGGAATTATGGGTGTGTGAGAATTGTTCTAAGTTCATGGCCTAATCTTTGGTAGACTTGCCCCGATTTGTTAAAATAATTCTAGGCCCAATCTCCGTTGGGCTCTCATTTGGACAAACCCACGTTCTAGAAGATTCTTCCTCTTCTAGATGTTATTTAAATTTAATTTAATATTTAATTGTAACTACCTATTTATTTTGAGATTTTATGAGCTTTGTAACCTCTTATTTAATTGGTCGGTTAATGGTCATATTAATTCTAGATTTGAATGTTGAAGGTCCTAGGCTCCCTATGAATAGGGTGCTCTTCCTCCATTCCAAATCACCCCTTAGCTCACACTCTTCCTTTGAGCTCTCCACTTCTCCTTCTCTAGATAACATATCTCATTTGTTTCGGAGTTCTAAAGCCACAAAATGTTCGAAAGGTGTTCAATAGATCTTCCTATTGTTCACATGATTGGGCGTTGTACCTTGGGAACTCACTTACCTACGGAGGCCAAAAGCTATATGACTGGTAATAAGAGTTTAAGGGCACATGGTGAAATCATGACCTCGCCCAGGATTGAATCTGAAATACTTACATTGGAAAAAGATGGTATTAATACTTTGCTCAAAGTATGGTAGTAAGCTATCCTTCGCTTTACACTTTCATGTTTACGTGTAACAATATTTTACTAATATTTCCAACAACCTCGTGGTGTTTTAATTTGTATTCTCTAACCCATGGGTCTTGCGTTCTTTACTCTAGCGTTCCGTTCTAAGTAGGATTTTGTCCTACCTCCTTTTATAGGCAAAACTCTAGGATTTAAGATTAGGATTGACGAAATTCTATTTGGCCCTTGGACATATTATCGTATGCTCTCTTATAACTTTTAAATTCTTATTTTGGTTTCTTGATTCTCACATGTTTACACACAATCAAATTGATTCTTATTTTAAACTCTAGTCTTCTTGATATATATATATATATATATATATATATATATATATATATCTATATATATATATAGATATATATAAGGTTACTTAGTAGTCCAATTCAAATACCTTAACGAACTAGTTATCCAACTAATTAATAGGATTCTAGATAATTATCACACTCCCTATCCATTTGATTTTGCGTATCAAAGGTTATTTGGTTTCCCCTTTAACATAATACGTATAGACTTTAGGCCCTTAAAGATGTGGAAACAATTATGTGTAGCGAATATTGAACATACTGGATATAAGTAATAACTTTCCCGAAATCTATATTGTGCCTCATAGACAAGGTAAGATATATAATATTCTAAAATTTCATATCGTGGCTCACACAGAAATAAAATTTATGACATAACCGAAATCTAAATTAAACTCATAAGGCGATAAATCAGATTCTTATCAAATCCAAATCATGCCAAAATCATAATCATGTCAACCCAAATCTTGCCATACATCAATCATATACTACTCTCAAATTAATTTACTCCACTTTATTACAATTTCTCAAGCAAATAGAAGCCTAAACCCAACCATGTGTACTGGACATGCGCACAAATTACATCCACGTCTTCTGGGCTTGAACTATTATTTTATAAAATATATTACAATATTAGGTTTACACAGAGATATTCAAAAGCAAATTCGTGGTTATGACCACCGAGAACGAACGTGATTATCATCTACCAAAAGAATAATCAACGAGACTATTACTTAATTAAGAACATAACAATCAAATAGAAAGGTTTGTATACAGTCAAGGAAAAGTACGTCAACTGAACATCGGCATAATATACGAAGTCATAAAATTATATATTCGAAAAGACGAATTCGAGTGTAACCCACAAAAATTCAGACAATCTTGTATGGTCTCACAGCAAAAGACGAATTTTACTTACCTAATTTGACTCCTAAATTAGAATTTAAAGTCGTTAATCGGAGGACCTATGAATCACAACCAAGACTTTTGTTTCTGAGTGTCTACAATAAATCATCCTAACCCCCTTTGAAAAACTTAAACTCATGAGCTCCTTTTACAAAACTTGATTAGCTAGGATGGATTTTCAACTTATCCCTTAAGAACTCGCATCTTCCTATGACGTACTCTTCTCTTGGTACATCACGTTCACCTCCAGATGGATAGAAATTTCATGGGTCAATATTTGTGCATGAGAAAAGAGGGTGGCAAGATCTTATTTTAAGACACAACAAGTAAAAACCCTAATAAGATTATTGGTAGAAAGTTTCTATATGGTCCTTAAACTAATTAAATAAAACTAATTTTTATTTGAACTTAATTAAATTAATAATTTAATTTCTCAATTCTTGCATTCTTCCTCCCTTAAATAAAGTTTATCCTCAAACTTATGGTTACCACTAACTTGTGTTTTCAAAGAGGTAAGGATACTTCTTCTTTATTTCTGAGCTTAACTGCCAAGTAACTTTCTCTTTGTATGATTACTCCTTTGTACTTTCACATATTTGATGGTTCTCTTACACAGTTGCTGAAGCTTGATATTGATGATCCTCAATAGTATCTCCTCATAGCTTATATCTGGGCAAATTTTGGTTGGGATGTCTTGTACCACTTGCCTCTCCCTTGGAATATACTTTCGTAACATGAACAAATGGAATACGTCATGTACTTTGGCTAAAATTGGAGTAAGGCCAACCTATAAGCTAATCTTCATATGCTATGTACATATTTGTACATATCAAAAGGTCCGACATAACATGGGCTTAGTTTTCCTTTGACTCCAAATCTTTGAATTCTCTTGGTAGGTGATACCTTAAAAAATACATGATCTCCGACCTCAAATTCTACTTCTTTGTGATTTTGATTTACAAATTTCTTTTATCGGTCTTGAGATGCCTGAATCCGACTCCATAATATTAGTACCTTTTTAGCTAGTTTTGTGAACATATTTAGACCCAAAATTTCTTTCTCTCCTATCTCGTTCTAATTAATGTGCGATCTACACTTTCTACCATATAAAGCCTCGTAGTAAGCCATTTGTATACTTTTTTGAAAGCTATATTATAGGCAAACTTCATTAATGGCAAGCGACCTTCCCAATTAGCCCCAATATCAAAACATAAGCTTTCAGCAAGTCTTCTAAGATTTGTATTGTTTGTTCAAATTGTCCATTTATCAAAGGATAAAATGATGTACTGAATAGTCATTTTATCCCTAATACTTTTTGTTTACTACCCCAAAATTTAGATAGAAATGTGGTATTTTAATCCGAGGTAATGCTCACCAGGACCCAATATAGTCATTTCTCTTATAAGGAGTTTTATCATTTTCTCAATAGACATACCCATCTTATAGGTTAAGAAGTATGCTGACTTGATGAGGCAATCTACCACCACACATATGGCATCTTTATGTGCAACATCTTCAAAACATTTAGTGGTTATAGATGCCTAGCTAGTCATTAATACTCAATTTTAACTAATTGGCATACTATACAGCTAGCTATAAAATCTACTATCTCCTTCATTGCTATCTCATGTATAGTTCCTTCTGAGTAAAAATATATTTAAAACCTTTATAGTCTGTATACATCTCACTTCATATTCCATAATGGTAGTGTCTCTATATCTTTAATGCATAAACTACTACTACTAGTTCTATATTATGAGTAAGATAGTTCTTCTGATAAGGTTTTAGTTGTCTCGATGCATAAGCAATCACCTTGTCTCCTTACATTAGCATGCATCCCAACCCATTTCTTTAGACATTGCTATAGACAATGTAATCTTTCCCCTCACTTGGTTGTACTAGTATAAGTGCAATAATTAATCTCTTTTTATGTTCTTGAAAACTTAGTTCACACTTTTTAATCCATATGTACTTTGCTCCCTTTTTGGTTAGCCTGGATAATAGCATGGCTATTCTCGAAAATCCTTCTACAAAGCAGTAGTATCGTGCCAGACCAAGAAAATTACATAGTTCTGATACGTTACTTGGTTGCTTCCACCTCACAATATTCTCAATCTTACTAGGGTCCACTAGTACTCCTTCTTTGGATAATACATGACCAAGGAATGCAACCTGCTCAAGCCAAAATCACACTTTTTCTGCTTAATAAACAACTGTCTCTCTCATATGTTTCTCATGCTCCTCCATACCTGGTGAATATACTAGGATATTGTTAATGAATACCACCACATATTTATCAAAGTATGAATAAATATTCAGTTCATTAAGTCCACGAATTTAGCTAGAGCATTTGTTCGTTCGAAGGGCATTACCATAAATTCATAGAGTTCGTACTTGGTCCAAAATATTGACATATGTACATCTTCATCCATGATGGTAGCCCAATTATAAGTCTACTTTTTAGAATACTTATGCCCTTTTTAACTGATCAAATAAATCTTAAATCCTTGGTAGAGGGTCACAATTCTCAATAGTGAGCTTGTTTAATTCTTGGTAATTTATACACATTCTCATAGAGCCATCTTTTTTCTTTACGAATAATATCAAGGCTCCCCATGGTGAAAAACTTTATCTAACGAACCCTTTTTCTGTATTTCTATCTATGAGCTTTTAGCTCTTTTAGTTTTGATAGGGCCATGTCGTAGGGTGCATTGGATAGTGGTCTTGCTCTAAGTATTAACTCAATCTAAAACTCTACGTGGCACCCATTCTATCTCCTCTAGAAATACATCCAAAAAGTTTCTAGCCATATTGATCTTGTCTAAAAAAGTTTCTCTCTTGATATTTATTGTAGCAGCTCGGTAATCTACTGCACCACCTTGTAATAATCTCCATGCTTCTAGTGATGAGACTATGGTCAAAGGTAGCTGCACACTCTTGGTTGCATATATAAATTCTCCCTTTCCTAATAGCCTGAAGATGATTGATTTACACTTACAATCAATAATGGCAGACTATCTTGCAAACCAATCCATAATTAGAATAATGTCAAAACCTATCATCCCTATTATTTAAAAGTGTCCATTAAGTGTTTGACAACTGATAATGATATCATAATCACAATTTTGGTCTACGATAATGGTCTTTCCTAATAGACTTCTCATAGATAACTCCTCCACACACTTAACTCTTGGTAGTTTATGTCTCCTTACGAAGTATTCAATAATAAACAAATGAGTTACTCTAGAGTTAAAAAGAGTATTCATAGGAAAACTAGATACTAGAAATTTACGTGCATCAAAGTTTTATTCTTAAAGTGATACTCTCTTAACTGCATAAAAAAAAAATTTGACTTAACAAAGTTTACCTATCAGTACATCTCCTTTTTTATCATCTTTTGCTTGCTTCAGTGTGTATACCCGTACTAAGGTTCTTGGCACTGGATTTCGTTTTGTAGGTGTTAGGTGGTTGATGGTATTTGTAGTTATTGGGAAAGGTGCAAACATATTATGACAAGTTTCCAGCTGATGTCCAATTTTCTCACCTTTAAAATATCTACATATGAGAGAAAGTCCTTTCGTGAACACTATTTAGGGTAAAGCTTTAATCAACTACATTGGTCTTGGGTATGGCCTGTATTGTTGCAATTATAGCATCATGTACCTGCATTTCTACTTAGTGGTGGATTTTCTATTAGTTGGCTCAGCATATTGGTTCCTAGCATCTAAGTCCATCTTCCTCTTTGTCCATTCTTTCTCTGACCCCTTTTGACTTAGGTTCAGGTTTCGCTCGATCATCAATGCTCTGTGGACTATATCTGAATAGGTGGGTAAGAGGAGAGGTTCTATAAGGTTTTTTATATTGTCTACGAGTCCATCCTCAAACTTCCTAGCCTGTGTATCCTTGTCAAAAGAAATTGCTGACCTGATGATTAAAGCCTAGAGAACTCTCAATCATACTACAACACTGTTATTTCCTTGTAACAGTAGATCAAATTCCCATGCTTTTTTATCTTCTTTTGGATGAGAGATAAATTAAGCCCTAAAATCTCTGAGAGAGTCTTCCCAGCCATTCACCTTAATTATTGCTCCATTCTCTGCCATCTTAATCTGATAGATCCTATCCTGAGCTTTTCGCCACCTTTGATCTTCACCCTTTAGTGAATATGTAAACTTTATCTTTTGTGAGAGCTGGGTTTGAGCAATCTCCAAGGTCTTCTCCATCTCTATCACCCAATCCTCAACCTGAATCGATTCTTCCATACTAAAAAAATCAGGTGGCTTAACTCTAAAAAACTCTCGATAACTTCCAATAGTAGTAATGGGTTGAGGTATAGACTCTAGCATGCCAGCTGTAGCTAGATGGTGTTGTTGAGCTAAAAATGTCAAAAATTACACTAGTGCACCTTCCAATATTAACCCTAATGGGTTCGAAATAGATGGGCAGCATGGGTCTGGGTAGCAGGGGAAGGATCTCCAATTGCATTGACGTTCTTGCCCATATTGCTAGCATCATCCTCTTCCTCAATTGCCATATCTGTATTATGAGCATTTACATTCTGGTTTGCAGTTAGTTCTATTTTAGGTTCCTATTTCTACCCTTGTGATTTAGATGTTGCAACCCTCATCATTGGTGCCATATTTCGTACCTTGCTATGATCACTATTAGCTTGCATAAACAAAAGTGCACATTTAATACTTTAATTCTACAAACTAAAACATACGACTTAATGTTATGACCCTCGTTAACTTAGTCTTGGTCGTGACCACTGGTCCGACCTTTAGTTGTTTTTGTGTTGATCGGTCTTATAACCGTGTTGGTTAAAATCGTCGACCTTTGGTGGAATAGACATAACGTTTTCGTGTGAACTCCAATTTGGAGGATTCCAAGTTGGGTAGATTTGTAACACGTTAGTCTACGATTATTGTGTTTTGAGTTTTATGATTTGAGACATTTGTCTTTGAGTTACGAGCTAGTTTCGGTGGGGTTTTACGAATGGTAGACTTAGTTCGTCGACTTTTAGTAAAAAATCATAACTTTTGCATAAAAACTCTGAATCAAGCAATTTTAAGACGAGTAAAACTGTAAGACCTATATCTATAATTTTGGTGATTTGAGATTTCCAAAATTCGGATTTTGAGGGGCGGTATAGGTCGTTTTCCTAGCGTACGCTGGCTAGGGGGTTCAGGTAGTTTTCCCTGTGGAAGCTAGGAAGCCAGCGTACACTGGGCCACTCGAGAAATATTATTTTTCTAGACCTTTTTGCCCCTCCAACTTGGTAAAACCTATATAAACCTCCTTCCAAAAATAGAAAGACTCATCTATTCACTTTCCACAAAATATCTAAGCCTTTGAGGAGAGAAGAAGAAGAAGAAGAATAAGGAGAAAAGGAAGGGAAAATCTTGGTTTTGGAGATTGGTAAGTGATTTTTGGATTAAGGTTTAATAGAAATAAGTGTAGATCTAGTGCTTACCTTTAAGTTGGTGTAAACTTGTGAGGATTGAGCAACTTTGTGATTTTTGGATAATTTGGAGTTTTAAGTGTTGAGGATTGAATGGAGAATTTGATGATCATGAATGTTGATCTAGTCATTGATGATGACATAAGAGAACTATTATGCATATTTTGGAGACTTTGTATAGGAATGTGATTTTAGGGACTTTAGTGTAAGTTTATCCATTTTTCTATGAGTTTGAGAGATTGAAGATTGATATAGGGTTGTTATATGATTTAGTTGATCACATATTGGAATCCGAGCACCGTAAATCATAAATTAAAGAACGGAGACCATTAGGAGCATTTGTGAAATTTGGCTAAGGTAGGGTGATATTATCCCTAACCTCTGTTTTGGCTAACATTGTTTGTTATAAACTTGTAACTTTGTTTTGATATGATGATTATGTGGTGATTTAATTGATTGTGAATGTGAGTCTTTGATTTGTGTGCTTTGATGATTTTTGTTTATGCATGGTTTTGGAAATCATGAGTCTTTGAATTATGGAGTTATGATTTGAGATTATGAATTTGTGTATGGATATGTGAGTCAATTTGTGAGATGGCAGACAATGAGGTCTACCAATGACCAACCGGGAATGTTGGCACATGTGCACATATTTTTGGCAATACATTGGATTTGATATGATTATGATATAGCTGGCGGAGTTTGATTATGAAAGCGCTATAAGATATGGTATCCCTGTGTTGTGAGAAGGAGTGACACAATCTAGACCTATCTGAAGTCCATCTATTTATTTGGCGTTTGCGACTCCAAGTTTGGGTCGGAACGTAGTTATCTGTGTGATTTAGTATTTGGAGCGTATCTATGCTCATTTGTCTGTCTCTGGTATTTGGAGCGTATCTGTGCTCATTTGTCTGTCTTGGCCTATGATTTGAATTACTTGTGAAGTACTAAGTGTTAATTTGGTATCATTTGTGTATGTATGAATTTAAGTCTTTGCATGTGGTTGGTTAGTTAATTATAGGTTAGTTTTAATATCATCTACTAAGTACTTCCAAGTACTTACCTCCTCCACCACAGGTGATGAAAGTTAAGGATCGTGACGTCCGGAGAGTCTTTGTTATTTATATGTTTGAACTCGTCGTCTACTTCTCGAATTACTAGAAGTCTCCGGATGGTATTTATCTTTTGTGATCTAGTAGAGTCGCTCCATTGTACATTTGTTATACATAAGTTTGAACTTTATAATTATGTAAGAATATTTGTAAGTATTATGTATGGGAATATTTGTATCATATATATAATATATTTACATATTTATGTAAGAAAGCGCTTCCGCATATATTTATGACTACGCTTCCGCACTTTGTATTATGTATGTTCGTATGAGACTAGTTGGATCGCGGCTCATCAGTTTAGGTGAGCGTGACCCAGCACCGTGTCAGCGACCCAGATTTGGGTCGTGACACCTAAACCACAATCAATCTCAACCTAGCATGCGATTAAAGTAATATTTTCATCATTCAATCAGATTCTTAAGTTTTCAAGTAACGTTTATAATCTATTATCACAAGTCAATTTAACATAAACATGCATTAAATTCATTATAGAAGTACACCTATTCCACGTCCATAAATTTACGCATCAATAGGATTATATAGTGTGAATAATTATCATGAGAATTTCAAAGACATAACACGCAGTCCACTTGCAATGCACCCTCTCAAACATAGTAACATACATGAATTTCAAGACTATTGTTTCCAATATGCATATAATCGTTTCTTTCTGCAAAATTGCCTCTGGACTCTTATTCTACTACATATGCACGATACTTAATATGTATATCGATATATATATATATATATATATATATATATATATATATTTTGAGAATACTCAGATACCATAATTTATCACGATGCAAAAGAAATAGGAGCGATGAATGTCCAAAATGGAAGGTACCCCAAATGGCATCAGACCTTATTATATAAAAATCCAACATACAAATATGTTTATTAAATAAAGTTATGGTGAAAGTATTGTAAATAAGATTCTTGAAACTTATGACTTAGGACTCCCTAGAATTAGGGTTTTTTCTCTCGCTCCTGCGAGTACTCCCTAGAATTATGGTTTTTTTTTGTTTTGTGATCAGATTATTCATCTTGTTACGTTTCAGCATCCGTAGACTTCATCAACACTGCATCTCAAAGGAAAGCTGGGAAACGAATAGGAAGTTTTTAGAGACCTGTTGAGAGTCTAACTTAGGGTAAGGGTTTTACATCGGTGAGTGGTAGGTTTCTTTGATTCGGGAGCGTAGAGTCCATATAAGTTTTTCTCTGAGAGGCAATATGGAGGAGGGAGACGAAGGGAAAGTGGGGAAGGGAAAGGAGGTAATTGAGACAGAGGAGGGGAGCACAAGTCGAGTGTCTAAGGGAACAGCAGAGGATGAGATTATCGATCTCATGTGCAAATTATCAATTCCTCAGGAGGAAAAGGAAGTCGGCTGGCTGATAGCATCGGTGTGGACAAAAAAACCGTCAATACCAAAGCTTTCATGATAGTAATAAAGAATTCTTGGAACACACAGCATGGACTCGAAGCATTGGAGTACGGATTTAAGCAATTTATGTTCCAGTTTCAATCGAAGAAGAACATGGGAAGAGTAATCCAGGAACAGCCTTGGCATTTTGATCGTCAAGTGGTCATCATGCAGGAAATAAAAGGAGATATCCAACCCTCCACTCTGGATCTATGTTTTGTCCCCTTTTGTATTCAAGCCTACTACCTCCCAATGGGAGGATATACTGAGATGGTGGCCAAGTCCATTGGACAGTTACTAGGCTCTTACCTTGGATGGGACAACTCAGTTAACCTTTATCGTCGGTACATGTTTCTTTATGTAAGGATGGATTTGCGAAAGCCTCTACCACGTAGTAGATAGATTTGCTTTCAAAGAGGTACAATTGCCTCTATCTACTTTAAATTTGAGAAACTCCAGTTATACTGCTATGAGTATGGTCTCCTAGGGCACATAGAGAAGGATTGTGAGCTGGCAGTAGAGGAAGGGCTGCCACTAACTCACCAGAAAAGCTACGGACCTTGGCTCAGGGCATCTCCCTTTAAATTGCGACAACTTCTTCGAGAAGAATAAGGTTTAGGTTATCAATCTAGGATGAACAGGAACCTGTAGTTCAATGAAGTACGCAAGGAAAATGGACCAAGTGCTAATAAAAGCAAACTGAATCAAGGCGCACAAGGTCCATATGGTAAACTGACTGAAGTTGAGAAGCTAGATAGGGGGCATAGAACCACTGTTAAAATGCTCCCAAAACCATCAACAAGCATACCTAACAATCAGTCCTTACCCCATCCCATTATCCAAACCCTAACCTTAGACCAACCACCCCCTCTACAAATAAATCCCCACAACCAACACCTACAGATCTGTCCCTCAACTTTCCCCACACGACTAACTCCCTACATAACCAAACAACCCGATATCCCTACCATCTATATCCCTCCACATTTACGCAACACAACTGTCAACCCAAAAACCACTCTTGACCATTCAAACACAGCCCCCTTACTTATCCCACCGTTACCATCCACTAAACTACCACAAATAGCCCTGACCGCTCCCACTCCTACCAATAGCCAACTCCACTAAAACATACAAACCTTACCCTTAATTTCCCTACATGGGGTCTCCATGATTCTAATACAGCAGAATCAGAAACACAAGCAATGGAGATCACCTTACCTAAATCGGCCCCCCAGGTCAACAAGAAATGGAAAAGAGAGGCTCAATTTGCCACATCAGAAGGAATGCAGGAAGATCAGAATTTAATGGAAACAATGAATAGGAAAAGAAAATCCACGGATGAATAGCCCTCTTCTGGAGAAGGGATATTTTGGTCTCCTTATCGTCTCTATCTCAGAACCATATAGATGTGTCTGTTGAGGATGAAAGCCCCTGGCACTTTACAGGGATGTATGGATGGCCAAGATAAGAAGATAGATCATATATGTGGCAGCTACTCTGTAATCTTCATAATAATTCTCCCTTCTTTGGCTATGTAGATCCGATTTTAATGAAATAGTGGGGAGAAAAAAGGAGGAGCAGCCTTCTGTCCATTACTTTCTTTACCATTGTTGGTGTTCTTGAAAACTTAATATAGTATCAGAGCTACTGCTTGAGCTCCGAGTTTCTTTATTCTTTCTTTTTACCTCCATCTTCATTAATGTTCTTTGGAGATAGGAGATGTTACAAATAGGAATAGAATGGAGGCCTTCCACGAGGCTTTGCTATATTGTAGATTGACAGAGATTACTTAGACATGTCTCTTCTTTACTTGGACTAATGGACAGCTAGAGCCAACGACTATTGAATGTAAATTGGACCGGTTTATAGCAAATCAGGCATGGCATAATATGTTCACATACTCACGTTTGGAGGCGCACCCCTGCATTAGATCAGACCACAACCCAATCCATTGTCAGGTTCTTTAGAGTGAAGACTCATTGCTGAGAATGAGACAATTTTAGTTTGAATTAATATCAATGCGTCATGATCAAATTGAGGAACAAATCAGAAATGGATAGGGGAGCTTGCCACCGGGGACAAATCTCACATAACGGAGTTCAATATGTGCGAAAGCCTTACAATATTAGAAGAGGGAGGTGTTCAGAAATATGAAAAGAAGAATCTATTTGTTGGAGAATAGTATATCCAGAGAGCAATTGGAACCCTAGACCAAAACTATTAAGAGGATGTTAAATGGACTCTTGGTCAAGAGGGAAGACTTATTGACATAAGAGGAAGCGATATGGGCCCAATGATCCAGGGTGTCTTGGTTGAAGGAAGGGGATCAAAACACCAATTTCTTTCATAAAAAGGCCAGTCACTGTCAACGTAGAAATCAGATTAGGAGAGTAAAAAATAATGAGGGAGTCTTAGTGCTGGAGGAGATAAGGATCCGACAGATCATTAGGACTTTCTATGTTTCTTTGTTTTATTTTACAGGTAATGTGCAAGTGGAGTCGATCACACAGAAGGTTACCCAAGAGTCATAGCGGAACAAATGTGTCCCTACTCCAACCATACACTAAGGATAAAATCTATATCGCACTCCAACGAATGCATCCGTCGAAAGCACCTGGTCTAGATGGTATGCTCCTAAATTTTTATCAAAAGTACTAGCATATTGTAAGCGCAGAGGTGGTAAGGACGATCCTTGAAGTGTTGAACAATTTGGAGATCCAAGCCCCCTTAATGATACCGTAATTGCCCTCATCCCCAAGGTAAAGGATCGTGTATTATGCTTAGAATATTGCCCTATAAGTTTATGCAATGTGATCATGAAGGTTATCACAAAGATAGTCACAAATAGGCTAAAGTTAATACTACCTGAGGTGATACACGAGAACCAAGGGGTCCTAGGTCGCCTGATTACGGATAACATTTTAATAGCATATGAAGCTCTCCATTACCTCAAGAAGAAAATAAAAGGTATGAAAGGTTTTTGTGCTATGAAATTAGACATGATGAAGGTGTATGAAAGGGTGGAGTGACCTTTTTTGAAGGCTATGCTAGTAGCAATGGGTTTCCATTCACAATTTGTTGACCTAATAATGAAGTGTGTGCAGATGGTTAGATATGCCATACAGACTAAGGGCATAGTGGGGGATTACTTTTTAGCCAAGCAGGGGATTGAGACAAGGCGATCCCATTTCCTCTTACTTGTTCCTCATTTGTATGGAAGGTCTAATAACGCTTCTACAGGATGCAGAAAGAACAGGTCATATTCATGGACTGAGGGTGGCCTTAAGGGCTCCTCCAATTACGCACCTCTTTTTTGCAAATGACTCTATCCTATTTACCAGAGCTTCAGAAGAGGAACTCTAGTATATAACGAGTATACTACATATATTTGAGCTCGGGTCAAGGCAAAAAGTTTATATCAGTAAGAGCTCTCTAAGTTAGTTCCATCATCCCAGTCGAAAATTGATCAAGAATATGTTCAAGGTTAGGAATGAGACTGGCCCTTGATGATGAGCATTACCTGGGACTCCCAACGATAATAAGGCAACCTAAAAGAGAGATTTTTGCAGGTCTAGAGGATAGAATTCAAAATAAAGTGAACAACTAGAAGTCTAAAACCCTGTCAAAAGCTCAAAGGGAGGTAATGATCAAATTGGTACTATAGGCTATCCCGACATACATCATGAGTTGCTTCCTCATCCCTGCAGAAACCTGCACAAGAATTGAAATGTGCCTTTGTGATTTCTATTAGGGTAGTGAGAATAGAGAGCAGAAAATTCATTGGAGAAACTGGTCTAAACTATGTCATACGAAGAAAGAGGGTGGTCTTGGCTTTCGTAGACTCCAAAGCTTCAGTAAAGTGATGTTGGCAAAATAGGCTTGGAGGCTTCTCTATAACCCCAACTCTCTTACAACTCAGATTTACAAAGCTCGCTATTTTCCTAGAGGAATCCTATTGAATGCCTCTTTACGTTATTCTCCAAGTCACATGTGGCAAAGCATAATGCATGGTTTGGAGCTGTTGCGATCCATGCTAGAATGGAGAGTGGGAATGGGAACTTCTATAAGTATATAGGATGATGTATGGCTCCCTAATTCACCAATAGGACACCTGTAGTATGTATACCCAGGCTCTAATAATCTATAGTGGGTGTCAAAGCTAATAGATCCCTTAACTCACTCATGAAAGGAAGACCTACTATGTACACTCTTTCAACCTTGAGACGTAGACAATATATTAACAATCAAGCTCAGTCTAAGACTACCATATGATCTTTTACATTGGAAATTTAACAAAAGTGGAGTATACAGCATTAAATCAGGCTACTACAAAGAGTTCTCTACATGGTAGGAGCTTACGGGGAGTGCAAACACTCCCACTCTACCTACAAAGATATAGAGCAGGTGCTAGAATCTCGTAGGCCCTCCATGATTACTGACATTTCTATGGTGACTTCTTGATAACAATCTCCCAACTTGTGAAAATTTATACAAGAGGAACTTATTAGATGTCAATCTTTGCCCTCTATGCCAAGCTCAATCGGAAACTGTTGAACATCTATTCATAGGATGTCTAAAGACTGCTGAACTCTTATCACTAATAAGCTGTCATTTAAGCCTTCCCAATAGGGCATCCTTTTCAATAGCGTGGATGGAATTCAAAAGAGATAAAGAGGAACAGGAATGTGGCCGGCTGCTAGCTACTCTCCGAGGAGTTTGGAAGGTCAGAAACCACTCTGTCTTTGGGGACCCAACAACCCAAGATCCTGCACAAGAATTGACAAAGGCTATCAAACTCTACTCAGATTATATTGCTTTAAAGGAAGGGTTGTCTAGTAGGATAGCTACATCAGAGGCACGATGGGAACCTCCCCTTGAAGATGTTGTAAAAATCAATATAGACGTCAATGTGGCACCCGATGGAACAGGTAAGGTTGGAGCTGTTGCGAGAAACTCCACGAGAATGTTCATACAAGGTACGACAAAAAGGATCCCAGCAATTCAGCATCCGAGCTTACTTGAGGCACACAGCATATAATTAGGGATTGAATTAGCCAAAGATCTATCTCTTACACGAGTTGTCATGGAATTGACTACCAATCGGTAATCCTTGTGCTACAAGGGAATTGACAGGATAATGGCGACTTATCTACCTTGCTCGAAGACTATCTCGCAGCTTCTAGAGACATCGAGGAAATTCGATTCAGCTTTACACGTCATGCAACAAATCAACTAGCACATCTCCTCGCAAAGACGCAGGGACCTTTAGATACGTTGATCCATTATTTTTTTTGTTTTAAGCTAAACCCTTGCTCTATTATGAAATGATATGATCATTTACACTAAAAAAAAGATTCCTGAAACTTATTTAATGACAGTCGCCTTATAAATGAAAAAAATGTCGTGAAGATATATCCAACAAAATTTCCAAATTTGATTTTGTACCTCAACCAAAAAAATTCAATAAGTGAAAACTAGAAAAAAAGAAAGTTTATAGGAAAAATCATACTTATGTACACATACACACATACATATATACATATACATATATATATATACACATATATATGATGGCAACCCAACTTGGATCGTAAACCCCGATCTACAAGCTCAATGGGACAACCGAATTGTGAGGCTAGGGTCAAACAAAGCACTCACAAAATTGAGTTCCCTACCTATTCCTATGATGAAAGAGTGATAGACCTATCCATGGGAAGGTTAAGCATTAAGCATTTAATGATCTTTATACTTTGAGTATATATAAGTAGAGTATGGCAGGATACTTCTTATAAGAGATCACCTATATCGAATGTGAAGGGGCTGCTTCTATGAGATGAGTTAAGGGCTAAATCTCTAGAGCATTCGATGAAGGTTCCAAGGTAGTCTAGGGCCAAAATGGACACAATCAAAAGAACTGAGTAATAGTTTGAGAAGGAGTTGTGTGAGTACCTTTGTCTTGGTATACACAAAACACTGAACAATTCAAGACATTGCGTCCACTGGTTGGCAAGTATATCCGAAGGTATTTCACTAAAGAAGGTTCAAAACTTTCAACCACCTTTCCTGATGCAACAAATTCTCATAGAACTCCAAGTTGCATGTAGCATTGGTAGGCTCATATCATATAAGCCATTTTGCATTCATGTGGGAGATTGTTGGAGAATTGGTATATAACCAAGGAAGAGATGATTAAATATAAATGAGTGTATTATGAGATCACACCAAATAGTTTGGGGTGTTTGTGAGATCATTGTAAAACTCGTTGACTAAGTTTCGTAATAATATAAAACACTTGCGAGAAACCAATTCTAGGTGTGAATGAAAATTGGCTTAAAGGTGGTATGATTATAGGTTGTAGAATTTGGATTTCTGAGAATTGTTCCAAGTTCAAGGTCTTATCTTTTAGAGTTGGGTCGGACTTGTTAAAGCGGTTCTCAATCCAAAATCCGTTAGGCTTCTTCCGAGACAAGCCCATGCTATGGAACCTTCTTCTCCTTAATGGCATTTGAATTTAATTTCTGGCCAAATTAATGAGAATAACCACCAAGTTAATATGGGAGTTTATGGCGTTGTAACCACCCATTTACTCACCTTGTTAATGGCCATAATGATGGAGTTGAATGCTGGAGGCCTAGGCTCCCTATAAAAGAGCTCTCCTCCTCTATTCTAAAAACCCCTAAGCTGACACTCTTTCTTGAGCTCTCCACCTCTCTCTCTAGATCATAGCATTTCTCATTTGTGTCAGAGTTCTAGACCATTAAAGGTTCAAAAGGTGTTCAATAGTGCTTCCTATAAGGCGGGTAATAAGAGTTTAAAGGCACATTAAACCGTGGCCTCGTCCAGTATTAAATCTGAAGTTCGTGATATCAATGGAGGACTAAAGATTAAAAGAGGTGACATTTCTATGGCTGTGCAAACCATTTCGTAAGAATATTCTCCCTATTCTTTATATTATTTACTGATTTATATATATATATATATATGCATGTCAATACCATAATTTACTAATATAAGTTCCAACAATCTTAAACTCTTATTACATTAGTAATTTATAGTTATTGCTTATAATTTGTGACAAGAGGTGTTTTGTGATCTAATCTGTGGTTTTGATCATATGTTGTCGTTGAGGTTTTGAATGTGAGGGCTGACGACGTTGAGGTTGTGATGCCGGGTATGATAAACCCATTTTTAAATTCTCAATTTAAGATATTGAATTAAGTTCAAGATATCGGATCAAATCCACCTTGTGAAGGCTGATGGCGCTGAGACCGTGATGTCGGATATTGTAAATCTACTCTTGCTTTGAGTAGTTGAGAAATTCAAGGATAGAAAAATCAAGAAGTGACAACATGCGATAATGTCTTTCTTGACTATCTTAAATTGGACTTGATATCTCAAAGAGAGAAATTTTTGAGAAGGATGTTAGAGATTTTCATAAAAACTCTTATCCATGATGTCCTCCAAGTGGCAAGGATGATTAGAAAAATTACCGCCATGTTGGAAGGTCCTTAAGATGTACTCAAAGACCTTTTAAGAAGGTTGTGTATCGAGTAAGATAATTGAAAGATTGAGAATAAAACTAAATAACATGGTTGTCGAGGCTAACGTTGTTAAGATTGGTGGGAAATCTTGAGGGAATAAGCATAAATGCTTTAATGATTCCAAAGGAGATGTTTCAAACACCATACCAGTGAACTAAGAGTTTGATCATGCTCATTTTATAAAGCAAGCATCAAGATCGACTAGGAATACAAGTGTGAGACTTGATTGATGATTGTATAAAAATATTGCTATGTCTACTTGATGAGAAGTAAAAACAAAACAATAATTTTATTCCTTCACAATAAGAATAAGTCAAAAACCAACTTGTGAGAAAGATCAAAATCTTTAAAAATGTGGGGGAGAGCATTGCTTTCGACTAATTAAGATGTTGGATAAAATATCTTATGAAGTGTGGTAAGGTCAAGAATCTAGCTACGAATTCATAAAGGTTTGTGAATGTCTTACGAAGGTTTTGAATCTTCCTCCTAAAAGGATGAGGATAAGACCTAAGACAGTGGATTGTGTGTTATCAAATAATGCACTATATAATGTTGCATACCATACACAATTCAGATAGTTCTGATATCCACATAAATATAATGAAAGCTAGGAGTACTTCATTTTTTGAGAAATTTTTTCTTACAAAGCTCCAAGAAAGGTTGACAATTAAGTTAACCGAAGTAGGTGCAATATGGGAGATGGAAAATCTCATGAAGAATTTGAAGCACTTAAGCATGTATGAATGAAGAGTTTAATGGAAAGTCTAGACATATATGTCATAGACATACATCCATGAGAACCATTATTAAGAACAGATTTAATATCTTTAGACTATGTAGTCAAAGGTAAAATATCATGGATCTATTAACTAAAGGTCTAACAAAATGACCTAAACTCATGATGGCAACCCAACTTGGATCGTAAACCCCGATCTGCAAGTTCAATGGGACAATTAAATTATGAGGCTAGGGTCAAACAAAGCACTCGAGAAATTGAGTTCCCTACCTATTCCTATGATAAAAGAGTGATAGACCTGTCCATGGGAAGGTTAAGCTTTAAGCTTTTAATGATCCTTATACTTTGAGTATATATAAGTGGAGTATGGCAGGATACTTCTTATAAGAGATCACCTATATCGAATGTAAAGGGGCCGCTTCTATAAGATGAGTTACGGGCTAAATCTTTAGAGCAATCGATGAAGTTTTCAAGGCAGTCCAGGGCCAAAATGGACACAACCGAAAGAACCAAGTAATGTTTTGAGAAGGAGTTGTGTGAGTACCTTTGTCTTGGTATACATAAAATGTCGAACAGTTCAAGGCATCGCGTCTATTGGTTAACAAGTATATTCGAAGGTATTTTACTAAGGAAGGTTCAAGGCTTTCAACCACCTTTCCTGATACAACAAATTCTCGTAGAACTCCAAGTTGTATGTAGCATTGGTAGGCTCATATGATATAAGCCATTTTGCATTCATATGGGGGATTATTGGAGAATTGGTATAACCAAAGAAGAGATGATTAAATACAAATGAGTGTATTATGAGATCACACCAAATGGTTTGGCGTGTTTGTGAGATCGTTGTAAAACTCGTTGACTAAGTTTCGTAATGATATAAAATACTTGCGAGAAACTAATTCTAGGTGTGAATGAAAATTGGCTTAAAGGTGGTATGATTATAGGTTGTAGAATTTGGATTTCTGAGAATTGTTCCAAGTTCAAGGTCTTATCTTTTAGAGCTGGGCCAGAATTGTTGAAGCGGTTCTGAATCCAAAATCCATTGGGCTTCTTCCTTAATGACATTTGAATTTAATTTCTAGCCATATTAATGAGAATAACCACCAAGGTTATATGGGAGTTTATGGCCTTGTAGCCACTCATTTACTCACCTTGTTAATGGCCATAATGATGGAGTTGAATGTTGGAGGCCTAGGCTCCCTATAAAAGGAGCTCTTCTCCTCTATTCTAAAAACCCCCTAAGCTGACACTCTTCCTTGAGCTCTCCACCTCTCCCTCTCTAGATCATAGCATTTCTCATTTGTGTCAGAGTTCTAGACCATTAAAAGTTTGAAAGGTGTTCAATAGTGCTTCCTATTGTTCACGTGATTGGGCGTTGTACCTTGGGAACTCTCTTACCCATGGAGGCTTGAAGCTATAAGGCGGGTAATAAGAGTTTAATGGCACATGGTTAAACCGTGGCCTCGTTCAAGATTAAATCCGAAGTTCGTGATATCAACGGAGGACTAAAGATTAAAAAAGGTGACATTTCTACGGTTGTGCAAACCGTGTCGTAAGAATATTCTCCCTATTCTTTTATATTATTTACTAATATATATATATATATATATATATGCATGTCAATACCATAATTTATTTAATATAAGTTTCAACGTACACACGTACACCCAAATAACGTAAACACGTACAATATCCGTTCCAATAAAAAGCGGATGAAAGCCGTGGAAAAAAGGCAAGTTATCAATTTTCATACTATAGCAAATTACATTCAATCCTTGCATTTTATTATAATATAGTCATCAGTCCTAATGTTTTTATAATATATTTCCCATGATTATCGATTGTCCATGTTGTGACCCATTACTGTTTTATTAAGTGATAAAAAGATAAGATTGCTTAAAGTAATTAACTGGTCCATTGGAAGAGGTGGTGAACCTCGTCCACCGAAAAAAAATTCAGGTATATTGACTCTCTCCTGAGCTAAAAAGATTAGCATTTTAAATTTAGGAATATAAAATAGTTGATGCTCAAATCTAAACGTAGATATTCCAACAAAAATAAAAGGTTGTTAGAACCACCATATTTTTATTATGCGTCTCAACTCCATCCTGTTCGTCGAATAAATGCAATCTCAATTAATCAAGAGGAAATTGTAAATAGAACGTGTGTAAATTTGGCTACGAAGTGTAAAAATTTTCTTTAATCAAATAGACATCGATTTGGCTGGATGAATATTGGCCGGACTCATGTGTAGCAGATGATGTGTCCAAACAAATAGCGCATCTGCTCTAAAGGATCGAGTTATTGGGACAAATAAATCTCAATCAAATACAATAACGCGAGCAAATAAAACAAAACAAGAAAGAAAATAATACAAACGAGACAAAGAGATTGTTCACTCAGTTCAAAAATGCCTATGTCAGAGAACTTACCAAGTCAAGAGTAATTTTACTAACCTCACATAGAACTTTACAAGTGAGGGGTTGGACATTAATAGGTTATCCAAAGCGATGGATAAAATAGTCCAGAAAAATCAATTTTCTCGGGCATTATGGCGCCTGCTAGAGCACCAAAATAGAGAAGGTAAAGGGCCATAAAACTCTATGCCACAGCTCATCGGTGCCCGCCAATACAATGGTCAATACAATGGTACGTGTACGAGAGTTATGAATACCTTCCACTCTCTTCACTCAAATTCAATCTCCACAACTAACAATCTCTCACTTGAAGACTTATCACAATTTTAACACTTGTCAACAATCACTTGATGAGTTCTCTTACACTAGCCATCCTTTACTCGGATGACTGGTCACCTTCACTCGAATGACTTTCTTCACTGACTACTTTTCACTTAGATGACTTATTTTTATTAGTCAACTTTTATTTGGATTACTTGTCTTCACTTGCCACCCTTTGCTTAGATGACTTATCTTCACTAATTTTGAGACTAACCACCCATCATTTGGTAATCTTAATTGGTTGGGTCTCTTCTTCTCAATTTTAAGGCATGTTAAAGTCATTACTATCTCTAATTTATGTAAGGAGAACCCCTCAAACTTCTCAACTACAAGATCTTCTCCTCTTAGATCTCAAGCAAACACTCCTCTCTTATCAAGGTTGTTTGATGCTTCACTCGCATTAACACATCTTGCACTCTTAGCTTTGTTACCCATATTACATTAGCCATTTAATACGAAGCTTGTCAATAGTTATTATCCCAAATTCTACATAAACCTTTCTTGGTTCTGATCAGCTCCACTATCCATGGTCTTGTATAACAGTTTGCATACATTACCAATCTCCAACAAAACAATCTAGAGTATTTTGTTTTAGAGCTTTCTCCTTGTAACTTTAGTTCTCAAGAGCCTCATACCTAACATCATAAGCCGCCTGATCATGGTTAGCCTCTTTGTCACTATGGAGTTATTCCTAAGTCACATTATTACTCAACAACTCCATTTTTTAAATATAAATAATAACTTTCTCCTACACAAGCTAATTTTGTTTTGTATTTGCCTAATCTAACAAATCGCTATAAAAACGCTAAGAGTAAGTCATATACTTTGAGTTCTTTCATCATAAACTATAATTTTAATTAAAAAAAATCTTTATCATAGGTATTTTTTGTTTGGATTTGGTAGGTGCAACTATACATGATCTTTTATTATGGTCCAAAACCCCATATATAGTATACTTTGTAGTATTGGATCATTATGATGCAAGGCCTTCAAATTCTTATTTTTTTGACTTTTTGTGGTTGTCTAACTCGCCTTATCAATTTAGGTGGAAAATATCTAGGTAAATTACTTTTTAGATCTGGATCACCTTCTAAAAAGGCATATGTTTCAACAAAACTATGAGCCCAATGATATCTCTAGATAAATGATCATATGTGTACCTACAACGGCTAAGATTTGATCAGTTAATGATAATTTTCTACCTATTGTTTTAATTATTTAGTTAGGGTAAATTACATCTGGCCCCCTATAGTTTGAGGTATTTAACGTTGGCCCCCTTTTTTTCGCAATTCGATTAAAAAGGCCCCTATGTTTAAAACAATTGTACCATTTGGCCCCTTATGCCAGAATCGGCCTATTTCGCCGGCGAGGGGCTACACGAAAAGACAAAAATGCCCTCCCTTTCACCTAAAATGTCGATTGAAAAAGGCCACAGCTTGTGCGTCGATTAGGGTTGCCAGCACAAGAGTTGTCTCTTGTCTCCGACTGGGCATCGAAGCTTAGGAGTCGATTAAGGTTGCAGGCTATCGAGCTGCTTTGGAGTTTAGGAAGGTGAGTCGTGTAGCTTAGGAGACGATTAGGGTTGCAAGAGCTGGGTTGTGGGAGCTGGGCCACCGAGCTGCTTGAATCTGAGTTTAAGAAGGTGAGTCACGTAGCTTAGGAGTTAATTAGGGTTGCAGGAGCTGGGTTGTAGGAATGGGCCACTAAGCTGCTTGAATCCAAGTTTTAAAGGGAATGTCGTCATCCAATGCTATGTATAGTGAGATCGATGATGGTCCGAGGTACACTAATATTGGGTGCAAGTGTGGAGTTCGCTTTGGTTAAGATTGCTGAGAGCGAGAAGAATAGGGGACGTCTATACTATTGTTGTGCAAAGAACAATTATCGTTGGATTGGTTGGTGTTATCCAAGGGAAGTGCCTAGCAATCATCATACTCTGAAGCAGCTGTTTTGTGCCAATGAAGAGGAGTTTGAAAATATGAAGATGATGTTACGAAAGATGGCTACTTCTATATTGAGTTTGAGGAAATTAGTATGTTTTTTATTATTTGCAATGTTGTAATCTATGCTACTCTTGTATGCCAAAGATAGGTTGCAAAATATGTACTCTTTGAATTCTAATAAAGTTTGTGATGCCATAAGTTCATGGCCCCTGTTTGTATTCATGAGTCTGTGCAAAATTTCAATTTGTGTTCATTAGCAAAGTATCAGTTTGTGTTCATTAGCAACAAACTTGTAGTTTCATAAATTCATAAGGCTGAAGTTCATAACAACAAAAACCATCAGCTTCACAAGTTCATAACAATATTTAGCTGACGAAGTTCGAATCTTTAGCTAACAAATCTTTAGCTAACAAAATGCAGCTACAACTAACATAGCTGACAATGAAAGAGCAAGCTGCAGCTAATCAAAGAGCAAGCTACGTCTAGCCCATCTAGTGCTTGCTTGACTTTCGATTGTTGAGCTAGCAGCAGTTACAGTTGATCTTCCTCTTCCTCGTCCATCTGCTCTCCCTCTTTCTCCGACAGCAGCTGCTGATCTTCCTCTTCCTCTAGCAGCAGTAGGTGATCTTCCTCTTCCTGTGGCAGCAACTCTAGTTTCAGCTCTTCCTCTGGCAGCAGTAGTTGATCTTCCTCGAGTAGTTCCTCTTCCTTTTCCTCTTTGCAGGACCATCTTTGTAGCCCTTTGGGACCTTCTTTTCGGGCACACATCCTGAAAGAACTCCAAGGTTAAATGCATTTAGCCGAGGGTAGGATCAGGATGGGTGACCTTCTGAGAAATTTCCCAGGGTGCGTGCGAGTGAGGACAAAGCATGCTGAAAAGACCTGTATTGGTACAGTGGAGCCAGTCAGTCAAATCATAGGGCGTTATATATAGGTTGCAAAGTACAAAGAATTCCTAATCAAATAATTCCTAAAGAGGAACTTATTCTGGCTGAATAAAGCACTCCTAAGGAGGAGTTTATTCTGGCCAAACTAAAGAACTAAACAAGAATTAAATCTAAACTTTTAGGAAATCGAAAAGCATGTGTCTTAATCCTAACCAAGCCAAAGGTTGCTGGAATATAATTTCCTAATCAAAATAATTGACTTTACTAAATAGCTTAAGTAGAATCTGAGAAAATTCTATGCTTCCAAAATAGGTTGCATGCACGTCCAAAGTAGGTTGATACACATACAAAGTAGGTTGATGCACGTCTAAAAAGATTGATGCACATCCAAAATAGGTTAATCTCTGTGCATGCATGCTTCTAGAATAATGCGTCCTTATTAAGTTTCCAAAATAGCTCAACTGAGGTGTATAGACCTTGCATGAACTTCTTGGTTGTCAACGGGCTTGAAATAATTGGTTTGAGCCCAAATTCCTTGAATTAATGCATTGAACTCTGCTTGAAGTCTCTTGGTCCTTACTCTTGTGATTGGTCCAAGTGGAAACTGAATTAGTTATAGATGATTTTGTTGTTCGTTGGTGGATGTCTTCACTTCATTCCCCCCCTCTTGAAAAAGATTTGTCCTCAAATCTTCACCTATATCAAATGGGCTCAAGTCAGCAACATTGAAAGTAGCACTTACATTATACTAACCAGGTAAGTCAAGTTTGTAAGCATTATCATTGATGCGTTATAAAACTTGGAAGGGACCATCCCCTTGCAATAGCAACGTGGAATGCCGTTATGCTGAAAATCTCTCCTTCCTCATATGCAACCAAATCCAATCACCAGGCTTAAAGACAACTTTGTCGTGCCCCTTATTCACCTGTCTTGCATACTGCTCCATTTATTGCTCAATGTTCAGCTTTGCCTTTTCATGCAGCTGCTTGACAAATTCAGCCTTCTTCTTGCTATCTTAGTTTTTTTTCCAAAAAACTCCAATAAATCAAAAAGAAAAAGGTACAAAATAGTCAGAAGCCCACAACACTTCTACTAAACAATAGTCCTAGCAGCCAGGTGGAGAAAAGAACCTATAACCAGCTAGCCAACAAACCTGGTAGTCTAGAAAGGTAAAATAAGCAAGCCTCAGCCTATGCTATCGAACAGACCTGATAGTTAGGGCAGGAAAAAATGATAGTAAACTAGAATAGCCAAAAGAAATCAAAGCGTGGCCAGGAAGTTTGGCCACCAGTCATCCTCCGTGAGGTGAGCCAAAGCATCCACCGCCAGGTTCCCCTTGTAGAATGCGTAGCCAGCAGGATCACCAATGCCACAGAACCTCAGCCTGAGGCATCTAAAATCTTGATAAGACATATATGGAGTCTATCTCTAGCCATAGTCTATGCCAGCCCCGCTTATGAGCAATCTCTACTACGATGATGGCTTTTAGGAGTTCTATCTCGAAAGCAAAATAGCTCGATATAGGGTGATTAAAGCAATCCTTGACAAAACCCCTATATGTGCGAAATACTCTTGCCGAATGGCCCTATCCCAGGGCACCTAGTGAGCTACATTCTGTATTGCACTTGAGATAATCTGGTAGGGGACATCGCTAGATAACCTCGATAAAGTGCGGTACCTGACTCAGCTTTGGTGTAATACAAAGCTCCAGAGGAGATCCTGCTTCTGTTGTAAGGAAAAGTAGCCTCCAGTATCAAAAATGACAGTCTCACTCACCATATGTCAAAAGAGCACAAGTAACGTGTCTAAGCTACAACACTAATCTCAAAATATATGCGCATTGTGCTCCATCCATAGTAGCTAGCCGACTGTCATAATAGCCACTTGCTATAGGAACTCGACTGGAGGGCTAAACTACTTCTGCATCACCTCTACAACTAGCTCGTTGAGGCTCAAAAATGGCTCCATGGAACCCCAAATAGACCAAACATGTACTGCCAGAAAGGCAGCTCTAGAAATGAGTAATCCATCTCAGGCATAGACTCAGACTGTCCGGTCACTACCTAGAAGACCAAGTCAGTGTCTACGAATATCTTGAACCACTCTTGGGAAGGCCTCAGAGAAGCTCCTGTGAAGTCTCTTGCAACCCTCCTACCAGTAAGATGCTATAGGGAAGGTGCACAGCGAGTACAAATACTCAGGGAGTCTTACACGCTCAGCTATCACGTACCCAAGCCAATTATCTAACCATAAATTATCTATGGACTCCTCTCTAGCCAGCATATGAGAAGAGCAGACTATATCAGGCAAGTAGCTCTATACCCCCCACAGAATAGAGGAATGCACATACATCCTTGTAGTCACATCTGCCATATTGATTAGCTAGTCTCGGATGTAGTCAAAATAGCAGGCTGACCCTTGTAATATGGACCAAGTGAGTCTGTTCAGAAAAGCTAAGTTCACTTGTTGAATTGAACAAAGGCCAAGCCCCTCTCCTCCCACAGGGCACATATATGATCCCAAGACACGATGCAAGAGGCACATTAGTGAATATCCCCTGTCTATATGAAATTATGCATGCACATATCTACCTACTCCGAAAGAAAAATAGGCCACTAGTAGATTATCATGGAGTAAGTACAGAGTCTAAGATGACAGATACCAAGTAGACTTGGCTCACCATGGATAGTGAGGAACCTTTTCACCAGAAAAAATTGCTAATGATAGTATTTGCTATGCCCTACAAGTAACGACGGCAAATGGGCCCACAAAAAAGAGGAATTATGAGATACACAAATGGTAACTAACCTACTGAAATCACCAGAATATCTAACAGGCATCCTCTCTGGGCATGCTCTTGCTAAAATAGACTCGAGACTTTGCTGGGTTAAAGTGCTGACTCGACACTACTGCGTAATCCTAAAGAACCCTCAGCAGTAGGCGGTAGTTGGCTTTGGAGGCCTAACCAAAGATGATCACATTGTCAGCAAAGTGTAGATAAGAAGGGAAAGTCCTGCAAAATCACCCTTGTCCACAGCCTGCTATAGCATCCTGCTAAAAACCTTATTGGCCATAATAAAAAATAGTGGAGATAAAGGATCACCCTACCGCACCCCTAAGAGTAGCCAAAATAACCTATTGGAACTTTGTCAACCCAAATCAACAACCAAGCATAGTGTAAGATACTGACCACCATCTCTACAATAGCATCTACAAATCCCCAAGCTCATATTACAGTAGTAAGAAAGTCCCAGAGGAGAGTATCAAAAGCCTTTCGAATATCTACCTTGATGGTCATGCTGTTACCATTCTGGCGCTTGCCCAAGCAGTTGATACCCTCTAAAGCCAGAGTCATGTAGTCATGAATCCTACGACTTGGAACAAATCCAAGCTAGTGAAATGAGACTAAAGAGTCAAGAATCACACCAAATCTAGAAGTCAGAATCTTTGTCACCAGCTTTTAGATGAAGTTGCCTTAAATAATGAGCCTGTAATTCTTAACTTATTAGGCCATTAAGATCTTCGGGATCAAAACCCTAAAGTTGGCATTAAGCCCAAAGGAAGACAATGGGAAGTGAAAAACTCCTACACAGTCATAATAACGTATGGGCCCACAATATCCCATACAAATTAAAAGAAATGCCTTTCAAAACCATCGGGACTAGGGGCACTATTCTTCCCTCTCGTCCATGCCTTCGCGTGTTCACTCGATCGTCCTCTACTTCTCTTCTAATAGGCTCCTAAAAACAAGCAAACTCAATAAAAAATGATAAACTCAACAAAAATACACAATGAACAAAAATTAACACTACGACAACTAAAATGCAAATAAATTAACTTAAAACATTAAGAACGATATGCTAAAAAGATACAAATAATGAGTGTATTTCACACTCATCAACTATCTGGGCTTATACCAAAAATAGTGTGGCATAACTCCTTCGATGATAGAACCTATACTAGCTCTGCATTCTGATCCTCAAGAACATGGTTAGCCAGTAATGGCTCTAGTGAGCCTATAGCAATTAGGTCCAATAGAGGACCTAAGTTGGCGAACATCTGCTAGTAATAAGAAATGATATGGTCCTAAATGTAGTATGGATTCTCGGAGTGCCTCTATCTCCTTAATAATTAGATTATCATGAGGCCCCTTTATCTCAATCTATCACTAAACCTCCTCAATTCACGTCTCTGCCACTACTAAGTTTTGTCTGACATCCCCAAATGCTTCCTTGTTCCAAGTCACCATTGCTTACTTTAGTCGGTAGAGCTTACCTATTAAGGAATATCCTTAGAGCATCCTAGAGAGCACGAAACTTATAGTACTACATATCAGCATGCACAAATCCCAATATGATACTGTGCTACAGCTAGAGAGTATGACATACCATAACCTGGAAAGTGAAGAGAATAACTTCCAGAGGTAAAGAAACTGACTGACTGGTGAGGACCCATAGGTTTGAGATCTTCGCCCCTCTTTCCATGGCCCCCACTAGGCAAAAATTCAGAGATGTCCAAAACCTATCACAAATAGAGTCAAAAGTAATCATAGGCTCAGAGATAGCTACCCAAGATGGCCAAAGTCAATAGAAGTCAATCTATTCTAGCACAAGCATTGACTCTGGCAGGGGGGTTATCCTGATCTACTCCCAACTCTAGAGTTTGCCCAAGCTTGGGAGCTAATTATAGACATCAACTGTATGCTAGGCTTATATATCTCATCCACAACAGTGACTGTCATGTTGGTCATACAGAGAACGGGTGAAGCACCCTCCCTAAGACCAACTCTCTCTACTCCTACCTACATAGTATTAGAGGCCAACTGATCTAGAGAATCTAACTATACCTAGGGTCTCCTATTATCTACAGCCTCCTATATCTCAAAATCTAATTATCGAGTATCGGGCTCTATACTGAACCTCCCAATTGTGAATCTATAATCTGATCTATAGTCTCATGAAGAATCTCTATCACTATGTCCCCTGAATACCCTACATCTGTAAAAACTACTAGAGAAGTCTCCTGTACCAAAATCTTAGGCCTAGTCCTGGCAAGAATCCCTATCTCTACACTAATATCAACCTCTTCCTACTCTCTACTCTCAGTCACCTCTTGCCCTCATCCTCATCTAAAACTACAAAAGCATTCCATTATTATAATAAGGATAGAGGTACTTATGGCTGACAGAGGAAAAAAGATAATGTGATTTAGGCTGGCAAAAATCACACAACCAGTGAGCTGCCAAACTCGCCCCTCCTTGACACAGTAGCTACCACAGTGCCCGTCCCAGGCTTTTTTGCTCCTAAGTAGCCAGATACTAGCAGGCACCGCGAGTATACCCCCTTGCCTTATAGTATGTGTATGTCGCGGGGGTATCCTAGTACTGAATCTTAATCTCTATCTTTTTGTACTCTAGGACCAAAGTGACATGTGAGGGTTAGGACTTGGCAGGCTCTAGCTCTTCCAGTACATATACGCTATTCATTCTATCTAGTACATCGATGTCTAGTCTAATCAGTGTTCCTATGGCCTTAGCTAGACCAAAGAAAATGCCAGGATTAATATGCTTACTAGTCAGCCCAACTAACTGAATCTAGGTGCGGGTCACTAAAGTCTCTTGCTTGGTGGGTTTGAAGAATGGGAATCACTGCTGGAAGAATAATCTGCTTGTCTACTACTTCTATAAACTTGCTACCTAAATGCGTGAATGCGTATCTTATCTGTAGCCACGCAGAACTGGAAGCAGTAATATCCCATGCTGACTGAAAATATGCTCCAAGCTGTAGTGTCCCAGAGTCATGATAATTCATCTCGCAATATAGCAAAAGTGCATGGCTTAGAATCTTAGGTAAAACCAAGTGACTAATAAAAGCATGGGTCCTAAAGTCACAACACGTTTAAGAAAGTGTGTGTCCAATCACAAGAGGGTTAGGACAAGTACTGGAAAAGATCAAACCCCCAGGCTGGAATCGTGCTAGGGCAGCATAGGAAGGGCACCCAGCTAGTGGGGGACTGAGTGGATACTGAGGTAGATAGTGAATTTTTCCCTACCCGTGGTGGCTTTAAAGCCATACTGGCAATCTGTGTCTACGACTTATAGCCTGTGACCTCTGCAGCCTACGTGAGTGACTATATCTATAACTACCTGAAGAGTGTCCTTCGAAAGATCCAACTATGCATACTATCCCACAAAGTTCTTAAAAGGAAAATCAGTGTCAGGCTAGGTAGTAGGAAGGACAGAAACTTCACTGAAACTGGTGCTAAGCTCAGGTTCTTGAGTAGGAAAAGAACTAGACTCCTACACTAGTAGACTATGGAGGCCCTCGGTAGCTAGGGCTTATCTCGAGCCTGTAGCCCTTTAATATTCTTGACTAGTGACCAGCATGTGGATCTGTCTGCATGGCTGTAAGGTCTTCTCTTGAGTTTATAGCCCCATTTTAATTATCTTCCTCGATCCTAAGTCTCATGATTAGGTCTTCTAGGCCCATGTCCTTCCTCTTATGCTTTAGGTAGCTCTTAAAGTCCTTCTAGAGCAGAGGGAGCTTCTCGATCATCGTAGCTACTTGGAAGGACTCACTGTGTATCGTCTAGTCCATTCAGGATGTAGTTCTGGTATTGGAAGTCACTATAACTCCATGCATTGAGAGCGTTGATCTTTTGTTAATCCGTCTCGTGTTTACTATCTTTGGTGCTTCCTCTTTCAGGAACCAAACTAAGTCGATCGTGGTTAGATAGAACATCATCTTCTCTTGCAGCCTCTTGAACTCAGCAATGTTAAACTTTGCAGGCCTTTCAGTGTGGACAGTTTTGGAGACTGCTGGTATAATTCTCGATGATGCCATCTTCAAGTACTTGAATCTCATCTTATAATTGTTGGTCATCGGGGTCGGTGTACTTGATTAGGATCGATTTATAGTCGAGGTAAGTGTTGGACACTTTCTTCATAAGATAAGATTTTCTCGTATATTTTAGTACAATATGGACTACGACAATTGTCTCCAAGATACAACGATTGCTCAAACATTTTCAAGAATATTGCATACGTATCTCAAAACTTTTGGTCGAATCCTTATATACCCAGAACTTTTGGATGAACTTTTGTAGTGTGTAGAAGGGAGGGAGAGCATCATGAATCCAAGGTGACACCATGTCTGTCCTTATCCAGATGTGCATAGTGGTGTCCCTTGGAGGTGGCTGTCGAGAGGGCCTCGTGCCCCGTGCCCGTGCTCGTGATTGCAGCTAGCAACGAGTCAACCATTAGAGTGGTCAACGAAATTGAGAGGTAAGGATGAACTTCCTTATAAACTTGAAATTCTCTTGTGGTAACCAATGTGATACGTACCGCACACTTCCTTTACCATTCACTTGATTTTTGGGCTTTATGGGCTTCATTCACATTCCAACACAAGATACATATCAAGAGGATCAAAATAATTTATCGTGACCGTGTGGATAACTACGTCTGTCTTTCTTTAGCAATCAAAGTTTTCTTTAATTGCCTTTAGAATTTGTTTTTTGTATGCGTGGATAAGTAATTGGGACGACAAAATTTATATTTACATTACATATCAAACGATCAAAATAATTTATCGTGACCGTGTGGATAACTACGTTTGTCTTTCTTTAGCAATCAAAGATTCCTTTTATTGCCTTTCGAATTTGTTTTTTGTATGTGTGGATAAGTAATTGGGACGGCGAAATTTTAATTTACATTACATGTTAAAACTTTAAAGAAGACTTTTCTACTACTATATTTCTCTTTCTTAGATGGCAATGAAACCATAATTCATTTTCCTGGCAGTTATTGGGAACATGTAACAGCCACAAATAATTCATTAGACAAAAGTAGATAAATACAAAGAGACAAACGTAGCTCTGTTGATCTTTTAAGACAAAAGGTGGCGTCATGTGGGACCCTTAGAATACTAGAAGTCTAAAACACACAAGGCGGGTCAAACACGGTGAAACCACGCTCGTGGGGCCTGTTTTAATCGAGGACGGATTTCAATAAGCAACAGACATGGTGGGTGGCGGCTGGGGTCCACAAAACAGGAGGTTTAGGAAGTGAGTCATGAAGGGACGATTTCCACACATACAACTGTTAAATTGGTCAATCTCAAAGACGTTGCATTTGACAAGTATATATACAGATACTTACAATGACATCTTATGAGTTGTGTTTTTGACAAATTTTATGTCCGATCGATCCATTCATTAGCGTTATGTTTTAACTGGAGAGACAAATAATAACTTTTGTCGCTTGTTTGATTTTTCTAGGAGTAAGTTAAGAGTTTTTGTTGCTTGTTTGATCCTCGAACTACATGCAAAACGATGAAAAAGCATAAGTTCTTTGAATCAGGCATCTACTTCCTTTTAGAACCCCCGACTCTGCTGTTGTTGATCTTAGACCATTCGCAGTAACGAGTACCAATCACGGACTCTCCATTCTTTCTCTTTCGTCCAGTCAGCTCGAGAGTACCAGTTTCAGTTTTTTCTTACAGTACCGAGTCTGTTACAATAACTCCACATTAGTTTCATGTTAGTTTTTAAATACAGTCTTTTTATCAAACCTGGATATGTTTTCAAACGAATTTACAAGCGATAAACGTAATTTCGAACTAACCAAATTATATTAAATGCTTACTTAAAAAGTACATTAAAATAAAATAAGAGTACCATCAATTAAAATTACATTAAAATAAAATATGATTACATAACTAATGATGTGCTTGATTACTTAAGGTCTAATTCGCAAGGGGTTAAGTCGTTTCCATGATCGACCAAAGATTTTAACAACCTTTTATCTTCACGGCGCTGTGTGGCGGCCATAAAAAATTCCATAACTAGAAAATCTAAGAGATATTAAAAAAATATGAAAGGATGGTTGAGAGTAGGGATGAGAAAAATAGAATTAAGAATAACCCTTATTTATTGTATTTTGAAACAAATTTTGAGTACCTAAATTTTTGGAATCAATCTAAACCACATAAATTGGATAATTATATACAAATATTTTTATAAAATTATAGAAAATCTAAAAAATCTTTGTTCAATAAAATAGTACAAAATAGTATAAAGAATTTTAAAAAAATTTATCTGATTTTTTTAAAGCAATTTTCAAAAAAAGTCTGCTTGGCATAAATAGCCACGCGGGCCAACTTGCGCGCGCCACACGACGGACTTGCCAGCATGGTGTGAGTTGACTAGGGGAGTCCCTGACATGCGACTCTGTGCGTTTAAGGGAATGTGCACAATGGAAGCCTGCCACGTGGCATGTGGGGACTCACGCGAGTCCCCCCTGTGGATGGTCTTAGCATTTCATTATGTTTGCTTTTAGAAACCCTGACTCTGTTGCTACTAATCTTAGCACTTCATTACTAGCAGAGAAGATGTTTGCCTGTTTTAGAAATAAGGAAGAAAGCTGGGCTGTGAGAAAAAAAATGATGTTGCTAGGGGAGTCCATCTCTCATTTTGATGGGAATGTTAATCCGATTTGTTACTTCTCAGCTATAGAGCTCGAAATTTTAATGAATACTTTGACCAAAAGCATGCCTTTGTAGGCCAGCCTTACCCATTACTATACAAGGGAAGAGACCGCAACGATAGTGGGAGTACTCTATCAGGGATATCATTGTCTCATCATAATTGAGTGCCTACAAAAATGTCCTAAAACTCACTAGATGTTGCTTAGAGCCCGAAATCCAGTTGATCATTTATGAAATATTTGATTGTGAAGGAACTTTGTACAATGAGCTACTTTACATTGTGTATGAGCTGAGATCATTGATATCGGGGAAATATAGGCTCAAGATTATAGTTAATCTAAATAATGTAGTTATTTACCTTGACACAACATTGCCTAGGCTACTCGCTCACAGAGATATCAAGCCACAAAATATACTCTAGACAAGGAGAATGGGTTCATCTAGCTATTTAACTTTGAACCATATATGCCTCTACCAAAAAGGCAATCTTTTGTAATTGAGGTAATAAAAGGAATATGGGGTCTACCAATCCCGAATTCATTAGCGTTGTTGTTAGAGTTAGTATACTTAAATATGATCTTTTGTTTGTCGAGGAAAATGTTAGACACTTTTTTCGAAAGACAAGATTGTCCCATATATTTTAGTGCATATGAACTTTAGAATTGTCTCCAAGATACAATAATTTGAGCTCTACCAAGATTATTGTACAACAAGTCTCAAATCTTTGGGTGAACCATTTTAATATTCAAAATTTTTGGACTAGAGAGAAAGGAGGGAGAAAGCAATGCTATGCTTATTGCTTGGTGATTAGAATAGGGAGGAGGACCCTATTTATAGGTACTAAGGTTTAGCATTCCAAAAGGTCATGAACACCTACAAAGAGATATTCCTATAGCTATTAGGCTATGCTCTTTCCAAGTGTTCTTTTAAATGGCACTCAAGATAGACCTTATCTAAACTCTTTACGTCCTTTTGGAGGGTATTCTGGATAATTCTCATCCAGTCTCTTTGCATTCCTTCAGAGTATCCAGGATGTACTTGCTAACTACGCAGCTCCAAAATATTCAAAACTAAAGAGTCCTTAGCTCTTAGCAATGATGTAACATACAAAGTGACAAGTGCACTTCAAAGTGCCCTTCAAAGTGCCCAATGCACACATGTGCATGTGCATGTGTCTGTGCCTGGACAAGCACCATCCTTGTAGCTAGTGATGAATTCACTGAAGAAGGAATTTTAAGTGATAAAGAGGCTAGTGTAATTCCTTATAAATAAGAAAAAATGCCATACTTCCTCTCTAGTCCTCCTTTTAGGATTTTTCACTTTTGGGCTAACTTGGACTCATTCAATTTTTCTAATAATCTTCCACAAGAATGATGATCAATGTATGAAGACTATTCAAAAGTTTGGATGAGTCATTATTGCATCAAGATAAGTAGCTTATATCTTTGAACCTTCTCTAGTAATATGTTATCAAATTTACTCATTGCTCGATGAATATGATGTCTAGAACTACTAATTTTTAACTGATTAGATGAACCCTCTATAACTTAGTTATCTCATTGGGCCAAGTTTGTTGAGTCTCTACTCATAAGTTACCACTATGGACATTCAATAATATATAGATTTTAATCCTACTTCCCATACTACATTATAATTTTGGTCTCTATTAATTCTTTTACTATAAGGATCAGCTATATTGTATCTAGACTTCACATAGTTAAGGGTGATCACCATACTAGAGGTTAATTTTCTTATGGTATTATGTCTTTGATGGATGTATCGAGATAATCTATTATATATATTACTTTATGCCCTCCCAGATACAGATATACTATCATAATATATCAATAGGGGAGGCACTAGTTTGCTCCACCATAAAATATCCTCTAGGAAGTTTTTGAGTAATTCAACTTCTTTCCGAGCTTTCTCTAGTGCTATAAACTCTAACTTCATGGTTTATCGAACTATGCACATTTGTTTAGAGAACATCCAAGACATAGGTCCTCCTTTGTCTTATGGAGAATACATATCAACTCATGAATTTTGTGTCCTTAGTGTCCGATATCTAATTTGTGTCATTGTATTTTTCTAATATAGCTAAATATTTGGTATAATATATGTCATAGTTTATAGTATATTTTAGGTACCATAGAACCCTTTCTAATGATCATTGTCCAGATTACTTGTGAGTTTATTGAGCTTAATAACCGGGTACATAATATCAGAATGTGTGCAATTGTTTAAGTACATCAAGCATCTAATAATTTACGCATACTTTAATTGAGATATTGGGTCCCTTCAATTTTTGCCGAAGTGTAGATTTAGGCTAATGGAGTCTTAACTAGAAGTTTGTCAAAAGCGTCCAATTTTTTGAGCATGTTTTCTACGTAGTGCGATTACGTCAAGATAATTTTGTTAGCTTTTGTAGAGAATTTTATCCCTAGTATGATGTTTGTCAAACCTATATCTTTCATATTAAAGTATTTGTTTAACGTGTTCTTAATTTTCACAATAACCTCTTTATTATTTCCTATAATTAGTGAATCATTCACATACAAACATACAATTATGTAAGGGTCAGGTGTGCTTTTAATTCAAGCATATTTATTGTACTCATTGATGCTAAAGTTATTTGATAGTATTATCTTATGAAACTTCTTGTACTACTATTTTGGCACTTGTTTTAGCTCATATAGCTTTTAACTAGTTGACATATTTTATGCTTTTTTGGGGAAGCTATAAACCTTTAGGTTGTTCTATGTATATATTTTCTTCCAGTTCCCTATTTAGGAAAGCTATCTTTACATCTATCTGGTGGGTCTAAAGGTTAGAGAGTACAACAAAACCTATAAGTACTCTAATTGATGTGATTCTCATGATTGATAAATATGTGTCAAAGAAATCACATCCCTCTTTCTATTTGAACCCCTTAGCTACTTATTGAGCTTTATACTTGTCAATTGATCCACCCACTTTTATTTTTTTAAGGATCTACCTGTATCCCAAAGATTTGTAGTTCAAAAGGAGATCCACAAATTTCCATATGTGGTTTTTTATAATAGACTCTATCTTACTATTGATAGTTCTTTCCATATAGTAGCGTCTGGGACACAAGCATTTTTAGATTATTCTGGGTTCATCTTCCAATGCATAAATTAGACAATTTGGACTAAAGGACTTATTATCTTTGTCCTTTTACTATGTTTAGGTTCATCATCTTCCTAATTTAACCTTTATGTAGTCTCATGAGTCCTTTTGTAAGAACTTCCTTTCTTTATTAGGAAATATATTCTAAAAAAATGTTACATTCTTTGATTCTATGACTATTCCCATGTTTATTTAGGATTTTTATATTCGTGTACCAAATATTGATTTACACTACTATTGTGTACATATCTAATAGAGATGTAATCAATGATCTTTGCTCTTATTCTCACATGCTTAGGTTTATGTACTTCGATCTTTGCTAGGCACCTCCATACTATAAGGTAACCATAAGAAAGTCTCCTTACTTTCTACAATTCATATGGGAATTTGTCCTTTTTCTTGTGTGGCAACTTATTTAGAATGTGACTAGATGAGAGTAAAGCTTCCCTCTCATGTTTTAGGATAAATTTGAGCTAATCAATATAGCATTCATCATCTTCTTAAGAGTTTGATTCTTACACTCAGCTATGCCATTTAATTTAGGTGACTATAAACTAGTTGTCCTTATTCTTGATAGAGTTTCTCAAACAGAGCTACATATTCTCTATTTCAATCCTTTCGATTCATTTTGATTTTAAAGCTAAGTTGATTTTTAACCTCATTCTTTTATCTCCTAAAGCCATCCAAAATTTCGGCCTTACCTTTCAAAAGATATACATAGTAACATCTTGGGCAATCTTCAATAAACATGATGAAATACTTTTTCCCACTTTTCGTTTGTATGTATCTCATATCACAAATATTGATATAAATTAACTTTAAAGGTATTGTACTTCTTTATACTGAATGAAAATGCACTTTGCTCGTTTTACCCTTCATGCATATTTCATATTTATCGTTTGGGATAAATTATAAATTTAGTAATAACTTTAAACTTACTAACTATTTTAGCAAGTTTAAATTTATGTGTCCTAATCTATCATGCCATAAATTGGAACACTTAGCCAAGTAAGAAAAAATATTAACTTAATTTTTACATTAAAAGCATGATGTACAATTATTACATTCATCTTAAATAACCCCTTTTCTAGGTAACTCTTTCTTATGAATTGACCAGCTTTATCAATACAAACTTATTAGCTTAAATACAAGCTTAAAACTAGTTTTGCTTTGCAATAAGCGAGAAACTAAATTTTTGCGAATGTCTAGAACATGTAGTACATCTTTGAGGTTCAGCTCCTTTGCAAGGTCAAGACCACCTTACCTAAACTGATGATCTTGGAAGTTATGGAATTTTCTATGAATAATTTCCTACTGGTGATTAGGACGTAAGTTAAAAACATCTTGTTTGAGCAAATATGATAGGTTGTCTTATGTTTATAAACTATTCTCACTAGGTTGGCTTTTAACACTATGACTAATAGATCTATCTCAAATAGATCTTTAACCAAGTTAGCTTTCCTTTAACTGTCCTTCTTTGGCAGGCAAGAATCCTTAGCAATATGATCAAATTTGTCATAATTGTACAGTTGTCCTTGATCTTCTTATTTTTTTCTTGTTAGGCCCTTACTTCTCCTACTTGTCCCCCAGACTTCTTCCTCTTCTTGCTACCATTTTTCTCAATAAGGTGTACTGTGATTTCAGAGTTGACCTTACCTTACTTGACTTTGAATTTTTTGTTATCTTCCTTAATCGTAAGTCATGTGATCCAGTCTTCCAAGCTCATTTTTTAGACTGTTGGTACTGGTATAACTTTGGTGATGCCATCTTCAAGTAATGAATCTCATCTTATAATTGTTCTTTGTTAGAGTTGGTGTACTTTATTAGAATCTTTTGTTAGTCAAAAAATGTTAGATACTTTCTCTATAAGATAAAATTGGCCTATATATTTTAGTGCATATAAGCTGTAGTAATTATCCCCAAGATATAATGACTAGAGCATTACTAAGATCAATGCATAACAAATCTCAAAGCTTCAGGCAAACCTTTTTGATATTCAATGTTTTTGGACTAGAGAGAAAGGAGGAAGAAAGAAAGGCTATGCAGATTGCTGGGATGATTGGAATAGAGAGGAGGATCCCCTATTTTTAAATGCAAAGCTTTGGTATCATAAAAGGTCATGAACACCTATAAAGAGATACATCTTGTGGCCAACAGGCTGTACTCTCTTTAGGTGTCCCTCGGATGGTACTCTGGATAGGCCTTATCCAAACTCTGTGAGTCTATTTAAAGTATTGAGAAGGTACTTGCATTCTCTTATGACTTTACTAGCTACATAGCTCTAGAATTTGTCAAAACTAAAGGCTTCTTAGCTTCTAATGATGATGTAGTATACATAGTACTTAGTGCAACTCAAAGTGCCTAATGTGAATTGCTAGTAGTGGGTCTACCGAAGGAGAACTTTTAAGTGATAAGGAGGCTAGTGTGATTTCTTATAAATAAAGAAAAATACCTTGTATTTTGTGATGTGGTACAAAAACTACACTTCCCATTTGGTCCTCCTTTTTGGGCATTTTTAATTTTGGGATTCAATTTCTCCAACACTTAATACATTTCAATATAAAGACTAATGCTTATGGCTTCAAAATTACTCTACTTAATCTCCTAGTTGGGCAATGACAATTATCAAGGATAATAAGTCCCTTGTGTTTTTCTGCCAGAAGCTTTGTAGAGAATGAGAGATTCAAAGTGATGCTAGACCTTTGGTTATTCAAAGAAGAACTATGGCCATATAAGTATGGCCAATTCAAAACTTTCCTAATGGTTGCACTTGAATACACCAGATATTGAAGTTTTTTAGAGAATGAGAGATTCAAAGTGTTTTCTCCTTCCTTTTCCTTTTCATTTTTTCCTTTTCTCTCCCCTTTCCCTTTTTTCCTTTTCCAAAGACCCTAATTCCTTCCTCCTCCAATGAACTCCTCTTAGTGGTGATCAAGGGCTTCCCCAACAAACTTCAATGATCTCATCCTCTCAATTGATGACCAGGGCCTTCTTCGATGATCTCTTCCTCTCAGCCAGAGGTTGGGACCTTTTTTGACAATATCCTCCTCTTAGCTGACATATGGGGTCTTCTTTGACATTCCCTATCCGCCCCTAACTGGATCCCCTTCTTTCTTAGCTCTTGTTGTTGAGTCTCAACTTGCTAGTGTAATGACGGCTCCGTCTTCCCAAGTCCCGAAGTAGCTCACCTGCCCCATCCCAGACATTAAGCCTCTCTCCACCACCTATACTCTTAGATGGCCCTCTCCCAATTTCATGTTGATTAGAATTTTTAATTGATATTGATGATTCAATTGCTAAAATTTTTTGTTTTTGTTTTTTTTTATACTAGTTTGACTTGCATGTGATACTGATTTAGCTTTGTATATAATACTAATTTTTTTTATATATGATATTAATTTATATTATATGTGATATTCTGGATCGACAATTAGATTACAACACCCAAACGTGTCTTAAGCCACCACCAAGGCCCCTTCTCTCTCCTTTCGTCCCCGTTTCTTGGTTTCAAAAAAAAAACAACTACCGGGAAAGTGAATAAGAGTTTCCTTGCCACCTAAGTACAGTCTAGTAGTGGAAAAGTCTTCTTTAAAGCTTTTATACTAATATTTATAACAGTTTCGCCATCCCCACTCCTCCTTCATCCATACACACAAAAAAAAATCACATCCGAAGGCAATTCAGGAAACTTTACTAGTAGCTCCATTAGGTCAACAAACAAGGGAGTTATCTGCGCCGACACGGTAAATTATTTCTTTCGTCTTCATATTTATTTCTTGAATATATATTATTTTTGTTTTACAAGTTAAAGGAGAGAGATCTATGACATAGATTAACATTTCTTTTCTAGCTAGAGTTTTAGAATGGAACAATCATTTATATATTCAATGAACTCGCAGGACAGATGATTGCATGTTTCAGAAACAAGGAAGACGAGGAAGTAAGTTGGGATATGAAAAACGGAAGGAGGCTGTTGGAGGAGTCCATCTCTTTGTTCGATGGGAAGGTTAACCCGATTCGTTGCTTCTCAGCTCGAGAGATCGAAATAGCAACTAACTACTACGACGGAAGTCAACTCTTTCAGGATTGTGAATACAGATTGTACAGGTGTTCCCTCCAAGATCAGGAGGTCTTTGTGAAAAGATATTCAAAAGGGATGGGAGAGTTCTCAATCCGGGATCTTGTTGTTTCATCTCGGATGAGTGTCCACAAGAATACTCTGAAACTGATTGGATGTTGTTTAGAGACCAAAACTGCGGCACTGGTCTATGAAGCATTCGATTGTGCAGGAACCTTGCATGATGAGCTGTTTCGCGATTCCATTAAATCAAACCCACGGCCCGTGTTACCATGGAAACATAGACTCAAGATTGCAGTTGATCTAAGTAACTTGGTAGCTTACCTTCACACTGCGTTGCCTCGGCCGCTCATTCACTGTGATATCAAACCGTCCAGCGTACTCCTAGATAAGGAGAGTGGTGTCGTCAAGCTGTGTGACTTCGCCCTATGCATGTCTCTACCCGAAGGAAAATCATTCATAGAGGAGGAAATAAGAGGAACATGGGGATACATCGATCCTGAGTACGTGGAAACAGGTCGGTTCAATGAGAAGGCTGATGTTTATGGATTTGGCGTTACGCTGCTTACTCTCTTAAGTGGGCAACGGGCATTCAGTAAGGTCCGCGAGTCCCTTGTATTTGATGCTAGATGCTTTGTGGAAAATGAGAGATTCGAAGAGATGCTAGACCCCGTGCTATCTGCAGACGAACCGTGGCCGGGGAAGGACGGGCAATTCAAGGATTTCCTGATGCTTGCACTTGAATGCACCAGGGATCGAGGTTTCGACAGGCCAGACATGACCGAAGTTGGCACGAGGCTTATAGGAATGTATCGGTCAGCCTTCTCTGACTCTTAATTCAATTGCCTGAACTACAGATGGAACAAAGGTTATGCTCCAGGCCTGTCGCAGAGTGTACGAAGATATACGAGTGAATTTGCAGTTATATTATTTACTCTAATGTCTCTTCTTATGCAAAATTTTTTGCTGGAGTCATTTGCTTCTGTGCAGTTGGGTTCATTTTCTATGCACAACTTACTCCTGAGCATTGGAATTCCAATCTATAATTATCTATAATGGTAACTGTCACGACGCAAAAAGGAATTGGTGTGATAAATTTCCGAGGTGGAAGGTACCCTGAACGACAGCAGACCTTATAATATAAAAATCACACATCCAAATATGTTTATCAATCGAAGTTATGGTGAAATTCTTGGAAATAAGATTCTGAAACTTATTTAATGGCAATCACCTTATAAATGAAAAACACGTGATGCATGCAACAGAATTCCCTAATCTCGATCCCGTAGCTCACCGGATCGATCTGAGACACATATCTTTATGGTTAGTTGAAAATTTAGTAAGTTCAAATCAGAAAAGAATAAAGTTCTTAGGGAATATTATACCTATGTACATACATATATATATCAAAGCTTACTTAGTAGTCCAATTCAAATAGCTTAACTAACTACTTATCCAAACTAACCAATAGAACTCTGGAGTCTAACACACTAGAACAAAGACAAGATTCCAGACAATTACATAACTCTCTATCCATTAGATTATACGTATCTAAGGTTACTTATTTCTCCTTTAAGATAATACAGATATTACGTATAGGCTTTAGGGTTCAAAATGTGTGGAAACAATCTTGTGTATGAAATACTAAACATTCCAGATACAAGTCATAACATTCCCAAAATCCATATGGTGACTTATATAACGAAATAAAATTCATAGCATTTCGGAAATCCAAAATGATAAGCATGTCAACCCAAATCTTGCGATACATCTACCGTATGCTGCTCCTCAAATTAATTCACTCAACTTTACTATAATTTCTCAAGGAATTAAAAATCTAAGCCCAACTATGCCTACTAGACATGCGCACAAATTACATCCACATCTTCGGCGCTTGAACTATTACTTTATAAGATATATTAGGTTTACACCGAGATAATCAAAAGCTTAATCATGGTGATGACCATCGAGAAGTAGCGTGGTTATCATAAAAAAAAATCAACGAGACTATTATTTAATTAAGAACATAACAAACAAATAGAAAGGTTTGTATACAGTCAAGGAAACGTACGTCAACTGAACATCGGCATCATATACGAACTCATAAAATCAGAGAATAAAAAGACGAATTCATAGGTAACTCACAAAAATTCAGACAATCATATATGGTCTCAGAGCAAAAGAAGAATTCCACTTGCCTAATTTGATTCCTAAATTAGATTTCAAAATTCTTAGTTGCACGACCTATGAATCACCGACAAATTTTTTGTTTCTCAGTGTCTCCAATGAATCGTCCTTCCTTCCACCTTTGAAAACTTAAACTCGTGAGCTCCTTTTACAAAACTTAAAACTTGAAGAGCAAGGACGGATTTTCAACTTATCCCTTAAGGCCTCACCTTTTCCTATGATATCCTTTTCTCTTGTTACATTCGGTTCATCTCGAGATGGATAGAAATTTTGTGGGCCACTTTTGGTGGGCGAGAAAAGAGGGTGGCTAGATCTTATTTAAAGACACAACAAATAAAAAGCCTAATTGGGATTATTGGTGGAAAGTTTTTATATGGTCCCTAAACTAATTATATCAAACTAATTTTTACTTGAACTTAGTCAAATTGATAATTTAATTTGTCAATTTTTACATTCTTTCCCTCTTAAATAAAGTTTGTTCTCAAACTTACGGCTACCACTTACTTGTGTGTTCAAAGAGGTAAGGATACTTCTTCCTTTTTTCTGAGCCTAACTACCAAGTGACCTCCCTCTCTGTATGATTACTCCATTATACTTTCATATATTCGATGGTTCTCTTGTAGAGTTGCTCAAGCTTGATATCGATAATCCTCAATAGTATCTCCTTATAGGTTATATTTGGGCAAATTTTGGTTGGGATGTCATGTACCACTTGTCCGTCCCTTGGAATATAATTTTGTAACAATTGACACATGGAATACATCATGTATTTTGGCTAAATTTGGAGGTAAGGAAAACCTATAAGCTAATGTTCCTACACGTTGTACCACATCAAAAGGTCCGACATAATATGAGCTTAGTTTCTCTTTGACTCCAAATCTTTGAATTCCCTTGGTAAGTGATACCTTTAAAAAATACATGATCTCTGACCTCAAATTCTAATTCTCTATGATTTTTATCTATGAATTTCTTTTGTCAGTTTTGGGCTGCCTGAATTCGACTTTGTATTATTGATACCTTTTCAGTTAGTTCTCTCAACATATCCACACCCAAAATTTATTTCTCTCCTATCTTGTTCCAACTAATAGGCGATCTACACTTCCTACCATATAGAGCCTCGTAGGGAGTCATTCCTATACTTGCCTAAAAGCTATTATTATAGGAACACTCCATTAATGGTAAGTGACTGTGATGTGATCTCGGTAGGAGAAACACAATTATACGGAATTATTGTTGTCTATGATGGAGTAAACTTTTAACCCACAAACTAAGCTAGCAAGAACCTTGGCAAAAGAGCCTCAACCCGAGCTAAGGACAATCTAAAAACCTCAAGTCAAGGTCAAATCACGCCACAAACAAGAATGGAAGTCTTGTTTGATAAGTAAAAATAAAGTTCAAGCTAAATGACACACAAGCTTAGGCAAGAACAAGAAGAGTTATCAAAACTCACAAAGTCAAAAGACTTAATACTCAATTGTATTCTGAATGTATTGGTTGGGTAAAAGACACGTCCTAAGCCTCTATTTATAGGCTCATAAGTTCTCAAAACTTCCTAAGTAAATAAGCTCATAAAAAAGCTTGCAATCTGGACTAACTCCTAAAAAGTAGGAGTCATTCTAAATAGGTGATTTCTGGCCAAAATAACATCTACTAAACTAGAAATAATCTAACATAATATAATAAAGTTGATGCACATCCCAAATAGGAAGATCTTCACGTCCAAAATAGGCTGGTCTTCACACGTGCATGCTTTCAGAAGATTGTGTGCATTCTAGGCATCCCAAATAGGTGTTATGCATCCAAAATAGGTTGATGGACATCCCAAATAAGTTGATACACGTCCATGCATATTTCCAAAAGATTGCTTGCTTGCTAAGCTTCCAAAATAGCTTCAAACTCTCCTAAACAAAATCTGAGAGCAAATAACTTCTTAAATAACTTCAAGAACGTGCATGGGCTTCCCTTGGGCTTGGACATCCTTGCTTTTGCATAAACTCATTAGAATTCAGATCAAAACTTCTAGCCCATCAGATTCATATCAAACCGTCCCAATTATCCCCAAAATCTAAACACAAGCTCTCAGCAGGTCTTTTAGGATTTGCATTGTTTGTTGAAATTGTCCATCTATCAAAGGATGAAATGATGTACTGAATTATAGTTTTATTCTTAATGTTTTCTGTATGCTATCCCAAAATTTAGATAGAAATCTGGTATCTTGATCCGAGGTGATGCTCACTAGGACCCCATACAATCGAACAATTTCTCTTATATAGTTTCTCAGACGACATGTCATGGCACAAAGTGTTACAAATATTTCCGAGCCTCTTCACTCAAAATCAAAATCCTCACCCAACATAAGCAATATATTTTTTTTGAGAATTCTCGATGTAGAATTGAATATACAAGAACTTAAAAAAATGGATAAAAATCGTCAAGAAAAAATGATTATTATCTGAAAATATACAAGAAAAATGAAAACATAACTTAATCAAAGTTCAATATTACTTAACTTGTTATAAAAGTTATCAATTTGGCCAATTAAAGAGAATAGATTAGGCATTGACTATACAATGTACAAAATTTGGGCACACTGTATTAGTGTTTTTTCATCCATTATTGACGTTTCCTTCAAGTAATAATGCATGTGTATTTTCTTAGCAATAATGCATGTGTATTTTCTTATTTTTTATTTTTATGAAAATGATATTTTCTTCACCCTTACAATTTCTTTTAATTTGGTCTAGTGGTTTTTTTTTTATTTTTGCAGAAAACCTCGACAAGTGTATTTTTTAACAATGACAATTCTTTCATGCAAATATTAAATTAATTCAACATACCCTGCCATCCAATAAATATATTTTTTCCTAGATTCTTGTTGGAAACATAGATACGCACCAAATTAATAAACATCGAGTGAAAGTCCTCGAGAAAAAAAGCAATGGCACCATTTTTTTGGTTTCTGATTTAGTTCGGTAGCACATCGTACAACATACTGCTGTAATTTTATATACCAAGATATTATGATCTTTTAGGCAAAAAGAACTCATGCAAACCAAAAAAGAGAAAATTAGGCTAAGGCCCCTGTACTTTGGGGATTTAACTCTTTTAGTCCCTACTGTTTCAAACTACTCTTTCAGTCCCTACTATACAAAATAACATAGACGTTTAGTTCCTAGCGGGTCAACTGCTGATGTCAGCAGTCAACATAAATTTTTTTAAGACCATTATACCCTTTTAAGAACATGGAAGGAGAAGAAGAAGGAGAGCCCAGAGACTCGATGCACCTCGAAGAACCTCTTTGACGAGGATGATCCTCACAATGATAATGCGTCACGATTTATCTTTGTCAAATCCATTTTGACATCGCTTTAAAACTCCACCTACCTCGGCATCCTCGCCACTACGCCAGCATCATAATTTTGCTAGAGTTCCAAAATCATCTTAGATGTCGTCTTTTTCTCTGTGACTTTATCAGTGACAGATTTATGGTTTGTAGATAAATAAGTAGTTGATTTTGTCGATTCTTTGTGCAACTACATCAAATAGTTTACGTAGTTATATTTGAAGGTTTTTCCAATTATATCAAATTTATATTGTATTAAATAATTAATTTGATAATATTCAGCATCCTAATTATGCTAGAGTTCCAGAACCATCTTAGATGTCATCTTTCTCTCTATGAATTTACTTGTGATAGATTTATGGTTTGTTAATAAATAAATGGTTGTTTTTGTCGATTGTTAGCCCAATTGCATCACCCAAAATATTTGAAGATTTGTGTGATTATATCAAATGTTATATTGTATTAAATAATTAATTTGATAATATCATTTTGTAATTTGTTAAATTTTTTTATTCAAACAGACCGAATTATTAAATAAAAAAATTAAATCATTGAATTAGATAGACTAACTTGAAATAAATAGACAAAATCATTGAATCAAATAGATAAAGCCATTAGATCAAATAGAATAAATTATTAAATCAAATAGATAGAAACCATTCATAATGATGCCTCTTACATAAGAGTTAGGACGAACAATCTCTCTACTTTACTTTGCTACATATACAATCAATTATGGTGTTATGCCTATTGAGAGGGTAGTATTTACCCACAAAATATTGCCAATAAAATTAATAATTTTTGAACCAAGCATCGGCCCATGTCACCTCAAATTTCATTTAGCAATGACAACTTGCAACTCAGAGGGTGCTCGGATGTAACTTTCTGTTTAATTCTTGGAACTTGGAAGAACGAAACTAATTAAGGCAAAAGCTCAAAGCCCAACCATGAGAACGAGTAGAAGAATAGTACAACAAGCTACTATACACGAGAAGCTTCAGCGACTCCTTTCTTCATTCTCCTGGAACATTGTTAACCTTTTATCTCTAAGAGCCTCTCCACCGGTTGTCTGCAGATCGAGCATCGATATGTTTGGAACCTTGACAAGGGGATAGTAAGGAATTACTGCCTCACTTAGTGGACAATCAATTACCAAGGAAGATCTCTCTCTCATAAGTTAACTAATCATCTAGTTAATTCGTCCATTAATCCTATCTCCTCTCGGTCTCAAGAATTAACCAAGTTCATCGTCTAGGTGGCCAATCCAGATTAAGCTTTAACCTATGTGTTTCACAAAGATTTTATCACAACCAATTAATCCTAAACCATTATCAGAGGCTAGAACTAATAGTGATCATAATCTAGGTGATTCCATAATTAAGCATTCAGCTCATTAACTAGAACATATTCCTTAGCATTTTTATCCCCTAAACCAGTAGCTACATGCAAGGTTTCAAGGCATCACACCCACTTAACAACTAAACACACAAATCAACAATAACAAACAACATAATATATACAAAGCAAGGCAAGTGAAACATGAACATAAAAGAGAGGGATAGAGAAAGCTCAAGAAGATCAAGCCTAAGCCTCCTCCAAGCTTCTCTCACATTCCTGCCTCCTTGCCTCCAAGGCCACGTTCACATTTTGTCACTAAACTTGGCCAAGAGAGAGAGTTCTAGTTTTACAACCTTAAGCTATTTTTTACAATTCAACCAAATAGTAAAAGTAGTAAATAATGTGTTTTTAATCAAAAGTCTCAACAACTCCTCCATAATGACTCCTCAAGTGTCTGTCATCTTCACAAAGTGCTAAATCCCGAGTGCCTAGACCCCCCAAGTGTTTGCCATCCAATTGAGCAAGTGGGTTGGCCTAATTTTGTCTATGTGAGGGGTTGGCGCATGCCATATGCCATTGGCGCACGCCATGTTGAGGGAAATTCGTCGCCAGGTGCAAAGGTATCCACCATTCTTGAGGTTTTGACCTATTAGAGACAAAGTTGTAGCCACGAATGTCTTCTTTCCAACGCCACCTCATTTGTCTCATTTGGATATCGGATGTAAAAGTTATCATCATTTGAGTCATAGGAGGTCAGGTCTGGCGTCTGTTTCTCGAGGATTTTTGCTTCTATGGCGTATGCCAGCATATATGGCGTGCGCCAAACGTGTCTGCATTGCACCATTTTGTCCTTGAAGGATCCTTTTTGTTTATGCCTTGCAGATTTGATCAACTGTCCTCCATTTCTCCTCAATAAAGCTCCTAAAAACAAGAAAACACAATGAAAAACAAAAGATCACACAAAAAGACATTATGCACGATAACACACATTTAGACAATGAAAACATACTAGATCGACAAAGAACAATGATAAACCAACACTAATACATACACAAATAATGAGTGTTTTTGATACTCATCACACCCCCACACTTGAATCATTGCTTGTCCTTAAGCAAAACTCAACATGTAGAAAACAAACAAATCAAACATCACATAATAAAAGAAAAACATATAATGAGGAAAAGACATGGCATGATTAATTTGCAACTTGACTTCCCTTAAAAACTTTAGCTTATATCAAAAGATCATCACAAACTCAGTTAGTTCATCAATTCTAAACACAAAGCACTATGAACCAGAAGTCACCTCAACACTCTATTGTTTAAACAAGTGCTAAATACTATGTAAAAGACACTAAAAGGTTAACCTCTTGATGATTTAGAAATTTATCTCACTCATTTGATAAGTGGGCTCAAATTCCTATCACTCGCATACATGTCAATAGGTCTTAAGGCATCCTACGTCCTACTCAGCGTTATCTAAAAGTTGCAATGATTGTTAATGATTGGGGAGACTTTTCATTGGGTTATAATGGGGCTAAGGTAAATGTGAGGTAAAATGTATGGATAGTAGTAAAACCACCAATCCGAGGACATGTTACACAAACTAACTCGTCACTCGCCTATTCAAAACACCCTCACCAAGTATCTTTCAAGCACATACCCAAATTTCACCTAATGTCCTATGACCGCGAAGCTCAAGTGTTGCCAAGAAATCATGCCTTATTCAACAATCACTTCTTTTTTACTTCCTTTTCTTTGTTTTTCTCTTTTTTTTACATGATACAATATTCACAAACATTACACACAAACTTTACAAATTTAGCATGTTCTAGGCAAAAACTTAGCTTCGCTCTTTGGCCACTCTATTTTTCACAATCCAACTACTCAAACCACATTCACTAAGCTACCAACTAAACTCATACAAATCATCCTATTATTCCTCGGATATGATGGTCAAAGGTAAGGAAGACTCATCATGTAAGGCTCAAAGTTGATTACCTAGTCTATGATCAAGAAAAGGTTAGGCTCAAATGGTTAAAAGCAAGTGATAATCATGGATTTGTTCTCAAAGGCTCTAGGCTCAAATGTCAAAGAAATGTCCTCGTCATCCCACCAACTTCCACAACAACTAAGACCACGATAAGTACTAATAGGATACCTCAATCAATCAACATAAGTATGCACCTCATGAAAAAATTTGAGACGGATGTCTCCTCCTTTAGCTCAAAACTCACAAGGTTCAATCATCAACTCTCTAGTCTAATCTACATAGCCAACCACTAGTCTAAACAACTGAATGTGAGGTTTCTACCAATTCCTAGGCTTTATGCTCGAATTAACTTCCTAACTAAGAAAGTGACAATCTTCTAACACAAGTTAAAATTTTTTGAGGGGGGTTAAATTTTTGAAAAATTCATGCCAAGTTTAAACCTATACACAAAACATCCTAAGCAAACTAAACATCCTAAACACACTAAACAACCTAAAAAGGAAGATTCATAAATATAACCCTCCTCCACACTTGAATGACACATTGTCCTCAAGGTGTCTAAAACAAACAAATAAACAAAAACATATCACAAAAGCAAAGAAAGAACAAACAAGCAATCACACTTATAACTAAAGAACAAAAACTAAAAATTACAAAACATCACATGTCTTATAACAAGAAAAGAAAACAATAAAAAAGAAAAAAGGATGAGGAGCTCCCTGTTTAAACTTCAGGAGGAGGAGATGGCAATTGATCAGCTGATTTTGCATGTATTGGCATGCGCAAAAGGCTTTGGGCGTGCGCCATATTGAATGGATTTGTACGTCAGCTGCAATAGTGTCCTCTGTTCTTGCGATTTAGACCTCTTAGACTCTGAATATGAAGACGCCTATTATAGACAAAGTTGTAGCCCCGAATGTCTTCTTTTCAATGCCACCAACCGCATCTCATTTTCACGTCGGATGAAAAAGTTATCATTGTTTGAGTCAGAAGAGGTCTGTCTTGGCGCGTGCCACGTCTTAATGGCGTGCGCCAATCTTCAAACCTCAAGAACAATGGCGTGCACTGGGTAGGGGTGGCGTGCACCATATTTGCACCAGAAGCAGCAGTAGAGAATCTGTAAGAATTTGGAGGAGTGGGTTAACAGATTAAATGCATAAAGAACAAGATAAAATCATACATAACAAAGAACAACAAATAATGAAAATATAAATATCCTAATCCCAATTTGCTAACCTACTCAAATGTCTAAAGCCTAGTTCCCCGGCAATGGTACCAATTGACGAGGGGAGTTTTCACTTCCCCGTTACAATGATAGTGAAGTAGAGTGTCGAACCACATGGAACTAGTTTTAAGCCATCCTTTCGGTTAGCTAGCTAGGAGAACATATATGACAGATTGAACAAAACATAACATCTAAACATGCTAAAAAGGGAAAGAGTGGGCATTGTACCTCTTGACAACGTATATAGCCAAATGATTCAGAAAATTTGGTAAGTGTATGTTATAATCCGAGTGTGTTGAAGGCAACCAGTCTACACTCTCGCGCTAGAATGGTCTAAATTGATCCAAAACCAAGCTTAGAATGGCAAGATGTTCTTTCGACCCCAAAAGCAAACTAAACTTAGTTAAGGACCAATTATGCATATCACTCAGTGGGCAATCAATTACCAAGGAAGATCTCTCTCTCACAAGGTGACTAATCATCTAGTTAATTCGTCCGTTAATCCTATCTCCTCTCAGTCTCAAGAATTTACTAAGTTCATCGTCTAGGTGGCCAAACCAGATTAAGCTTTAACCTATGTATTTCACAAAGATTTTATCACAGCCAATTAATCCTAAACCATTGTTAGAGGCTAGAACTAATAATGATCATAATCTAGGTGATTCCATGATTAAGCATTAAGCTCATTAACTAGAACATATTCCTTAGCATTTTTATCCCCTAAACCAGTAACTACATGCAAGGTTTAAAGGCATCACACCCACTTAACAACTAAACACACAAATCAACAATAACAAACAACATAATATATACAAAGCAAGGCAAGTGAAACATGAACATAGAAGAGAGGGATAGAAAAAGCTCAAGAAGATCAAGCCTAAGCCTCCTCCAAGCTCCTCTCACGTTCCTCCCCCTTGCCTCCAAGGCCATGTTCACATTTTGTCACTAAACTTGGCCAAGAGAGAGAGTTCTAGTTTTAAAACCTTAAGCTATTTATTACAATCCAACCAAATAGTAAAAGTAGTAAATAATGTGTTTTTAATCAAAAGTCTCAACAACTCCTCCATAATGACTCCTCAAGTGTCTGCCATCTTCATAAAGTGCTAAATCCTGAGTGCCTAGGCCCCCCAAGTATTTTCCATCCAATTGAGCAAGTGGGTTGGCCTAATTCTGTCTCTATCAGGGGTTGGCGCATGCCATATGCCATCGGCGCACGCCATGTTGAGGGAAATTCATCGCCAGCTGTAAAGGTATCCACCATTCTTGAGATTTGTACCTCTTAGAATCCGAAATTGAAGACACCTATTAGAGACAAAGTTATAGCCACGGATGTCTTCTTTCCAACGCCACCTCATTTGTCTCATTTGGACATCGGATGCAAAAGTTATCATTATTTGAGTCGTAAGAGGTCAGGTCTGGCGTCTGTTTCTAGAGGATTTTTGCTTCTATGGCGTACGCCAGCATATATGGTGTGCGCCAAACATGTCTGCATTGTACCATCTTATTCTTGGAGGATCCTTTTTGTCTATGCCTTGCGGATTTGATCAAGTGTCCTCCATTTCTCCTCAATAAAGCTCCTAAAAACAAGAAAACACAATGAAAAACAAAAGACCACACAAAAGACATTATGCACGATAACACACATTTAGACAATGAAAATATACTAGATCGACAAAGAATAATGATAAACCAACACTAATACATACACAAATAATGAGTGTTTTTGACACTCATCACACCTCAGAACCTTTGTGCATCTGCTGCACAAACACTGCACCGAGAAACAAAACGAACCTAAGAGTTAGCATGTGCCGACACATGACACTTTCTTGGCCTGGATCATTAGCATCAGCTTCCCCGTCGGCTGAGTTTCGAATCCCATATATCTCTTTCAACTTATACCTCATTCTGTTGACCCACAGAATCTGCTTCACTACCCTCACCTGGTGGTACGCACCTTTATCCTTCTCAAATGCAGCCTGTGTAATCTGAGAGTTGTTGGACCCAGATTGGGAGTTTTGTTATCTTTATTATTTCTTTATTATTCACATATTTCTCTTGTCAATTAATGGTGAATTTTGAATATAGGTAATTATACCTACATTTAAAAGCTTAGACGACTTTGCGTTTTTCTGGTATCTTAACATTGGCCAAGAAGCAATTTCTTCAAAATTTTCTAGTGCATCTTATGCATCTATTTTATATGATTTCTATACTAATTCTTTGAACTACTAATAAAAGTTGGTGCCACCATTAAGTGAATGAATTCATTTAAAATGTTTATTTTCAGACCTTATTAATTGAATTGCTAAAATTGAAAGAGCAAACGAAGCATGGCAGATCTGACTGAAGCATGGCTTAGGATATCCATACAATTAAAAAGTTTACTAATGCTTGAACTTGAATGCACTAGAGATTGAAGGTGTATTTTTGATTGAAATTGAGGGTACTGATTGGCCAGATATGACCGAAATTGGCACTAGGCTTGGGAGAATGGCGGGACAGCCTTCTCTGATTCTGTAACGTATCTACACTGGAATGGAATGAACAGGTGAGGACCATTTTGCAATTGACCATGTTAGGTCTATATATAGACCCGACCATTGTTAGAATTTGATTCGTAATTCGACATAATTTGATTCGTTAAAAATTCGATTCAATTCGTTCCTAATTCGATTTGTTAAAAATTCGATTCGAATTCGTTATGAAATGAATTGAATACGTTTTAGGATTTTTATAATTCGTCAAACCGGAGAATTCAATTCGAATTCGTTTTGAATTAAATTCGATTCAAATTCATGTACATATTTTTAAAAGATTCAAAAAGATGGTGGGAAAATTAAAAAAAAAGGGCGGGGCCGTGGAAATTGAAAAAATGGAGGGAGGGGGGAAAATTTTGTCGGAGAGGGTTGTGTGCATTCTTTTATCATTTTAATACCCAAATTATCATTTTTTTTATTGTATATACTTTATTTATTTTCTAATAAAATTAAAGTTATTTCAATGCTCTAAAAATATCACTTTTTATTCTTTAAATTTTACGCATTTCAATCTTAATTCTCTATTTCTCTCATTAAAAATTTGAGCTATATAAATTCTCCCTCAAATTTAATAATTGAATATATTTATCATATAATTATTCATACTACTATATAATTATGTCATTAAGTAAACAAATAACAGTAAAGAAAATTTGGAATAATATGGTACTTATACTGGTTATTTAAGATCTAAACATTCACACGAAATTGGTATAAAAAATCTCAAAAACAATTATCTACTAAACCCTAAACTTTAAAATTCTAAAACTTTATAACCTACACTCATTTATCTACTTACACTAAACCTTAAGACTTTAAACCCTAAACCCTAAACCCCAACCTTCAAACTCCTAACCCCAAACCCCAACCTTCAAACTCCTAACCCTAAACCATAAACTTAATTATCTACTAAATTTTAAACTTTAAACAATAAATCATGAAATCTTCAAACCATAAATAGAAAACTTATTTTGGTATATTAAGTGCAAATCGAAACTTTAGTTTATTTATTTTTCAAAAAATGTTAAACACTTATTTAAATTCGATCGAATTCGATCGAATTCGACTATAATTCGATATTTAATAATTCGAATTCGATTCGTCTAAGAACGAATCGAATACGGTTTAAAATTTTCATAATTCGAATTCGAACCAATTCAATTCGAATTCGACCGAATTCGACAAATGGTCAGGTCTATCTATATAGCATCTTACGAAACCTCGGTGATCATCTTTGACATTTGTAAACCCTTTTCCTCAAAGGAAACATTACGTTCTCTCTCTGTATCCTTCTCTTCTTTCTATATCTCTCCCTTTTTTCTCTTTGGCTTACCTTTTCTCCAATTCTTTCTCTAACATAGTGTTTTCTTGATTCCTAATTCTTGTTCTCGATCATTAAACATTCTTAATTGGATCGCCTTAAAAGCTAGAACAAAAATGTGTCGCATTTCTAATAGTTATTTTTTTTTTTGGTTGAAATTTCTAATAGTTATTGACGTTGAGATTACTACGTAATATTATGCAAGTACCGTGATCTTACGATTCGTAAGTGTCAAAAATCTACTAGATATTGAATAGAATTAAAATTCTGATATATGTGAAACTGCATTTATGCGGTCCATTATACTACAAAAATTAATAAATATTTTATTCTGATCATGTTAAATTGTCAAGCTTACTTCGTCAAATGCAATTTCTTTGAGAGTGACCAATTAAACAGGGGATGTGTCGAAATCGTTTCTTCATGGTTCGTTCATTAACAGGATTAATTACATCGACTACGTGCAACTGTTATACATCAAGTTTTTCTACCACAGTGATGTTACTTCTACGGTATTTCGCTATATTAATTCTACTATCTTTTTATGATATAGTTAACTATATTAAATTCAAGTATGATTTTGAATAAACTTAAAATATTAAAATTAATTTTAAACTAACAAAAATAATCATTTTGTGAAATAAAAATTATTCATAAATAATTAAAAAATTACATAATTCACTATAATTTTTTGAATAAATGCTTATAAATTACATAAGTAAATACGACTATCATAATTTTGTCAAATATATTCAATTAAGTCTTTTCTTAGAGCGATATGAATTTATCCATTACAAACTTGTGTATCAGTAGTCATAAAATTTGATAGCGATCTGATGTAATAATTGTAATTGAGTATTTATAATTTGCCGCGTTGCTACTAGTGTTGAATCTATCATTAAGAAATTTTTACAGATAATATAGGTTATATCCTTCTCGTTCATCCATCACTATCATATTTTGTAGGGAAAATTATGCTCAGATCCCTCGGGTTTGAGAAAATTCGTATTTTAGCCCCCGTATTTTTTTTATTATCATTCAACCCTTCATGTTTGCGGAATGTATATATTTTACCCCCGGTCGCCGGAATCCGGCAATTTGTCCGGCAAAATTGGACCTGAGTTTACAAAAATACCCTTTTCTTTTAAAAAATATAAAAAAAAAATTGAAACCAAAAACCAAACGTAGTCTATTGGACCTCGTTCTCAATAACAACAATCTCGAAACCCAATTGAGAACCCAATAAAACGCAGACAAAAAAGCTTGAAACTTTATCAACCAAACAACAAATTAAGAAAAAAACAGATGGGAAATCACCTTCCCGGAGCCGAGAAACCAGTAATAATGTTAACGGGGATGCGGTTGTCAGGAGGAATCTTGATGGCTAGTTCAGAGTCCTCGCTCTTGGGTGGGGCAGTCTTAGAGGCGGCAAAAGTGGAGAGCCTCCTGCTCTGGCACCGGACGGCGGCGCGGTTGGGCCTTAGGAAGAGAGGGAGGACGGCGGTACGGATTCTGGTGAGTTGAGATGGGGCACGCGTGAGGTGAAGGAGAGAAAAGTAGTTGCCACGTCCACAGATAAGGAAATTTCTATGTTTTAAGAATTTGATTTCCTTCGATGTCGGGTACGGAGAATTGGAGACGGCGGAGATGGTTTCTGGTACGGTTTTATGTTTGGTAGACAATCAACTCAGAAGGACCTAGGCGACCTAATCGAAGATTGTGCCATAGGAACCCCACCGAGGAACCCTCAACACCGCCTCACCACTAGATTGTGGCGTTGACCATTTGTTAGATTGTGAATTGGTTGCACTTTTGGATTGCGAGAAGGGATTCGAGGGGATGAATCGATTTGGTCGGGATTTTTTTTGTTTGACCAGCGGAGTAATTTGGAGAGAGAAAAGGGAAACCCAGGAAACCGATGACAATAAGAAGGTCGATATAACTAGGAAACCAATGACGACGAGAAGGTCGAGAAAATCCAGAAAACCGACAATGACGATGAGGTCAAAGTATCTCAGGAAACCGATGACGACAAGAAGGTCGATATAACCCAGGAAACCAACGAGGACGAGAAGGTCAAGAACATCCAGGAAACTGATGATGATGAAGAGGTTGATGGAACCAGGTTATCCTCCTCAGAGATGAAAAGGGCTGGTTTTTTTTAAAGAGTTTAAATCCTTTTTTAAAGGCAAGGGCAATTTTGTAATCTCGCGTCCAATTTGGCCAGAGAAATCGTTGGATTCTCGCAACAGGGGGTAAAATATACACATTCCGCAAACATGAAGGGTTAAATGATAATAAAAAAATATACGGGGGCTAAAACACGAATTTCCTCAAACCAGAAGGACCCGAGGATAATTTTTCATATTTTATAATAGGATACATGCAATCATAATGTTTTGAATGAATACTTAGTCCTATAGAAGACATGGAGTTTTGATGAATGAGAAACAAAGTTTAAGAACTATAAATGCTCTCTCTACATCTTTGTTTTTGCCCTCTTGCCATTTAGCTTATATCTTGAGCTTTAGGGTTTATTAAGCTATAATTGACTTAACAAAAGTAGCTCATTATGAATATATCATATTGGTTAAATAATTTGGCAACTCTCTACATGTACTATTGATAGTGTAGCTCACTTTAGATACTCGACCTTTCTATACATCAATAGAAGATGTTTGATATACATTGATATCATTGCACGTACTTGGTATTCTAAAGAATGCATGCCATATTGATAGGTCATATGAAGTAATTACTTTCTATATGATGAAATATGATTGTTGCCCCAATTGTTTTAGTGCATTTTCTAGTTTATACCGTTGAACAATTCTTCTATTTCTAGTGCATGCAATTAATGTTTTTTATCATGCATAAGAATCTATGCTATTCTACTATTTTGAATAGTCATACCACATCTTATTCATTGGAATTTCTTAGATACTCTACACTAAAGTAAGACATGATGCTATCAACAAAATTTGTGAGAGCTTTTCTTGTTATGATTTTTCTAATTCTCAAGTATTCATCTACAACATAAACTACATCCCCATAGTCAAGAACAGTGATAGTTGTAGTATATTTCTGCAATGCTGATTGCTCGAGTTTACCAAAAGTATCTTGATTTTGCTAAAAAAATAGATCATCGGTACGTATCATCTCCACTATTCAAAGGAAGAAAACTCTCTGCATGCAAAACTGACGTTCGAATAAGTCATATATTGACATATTGGTAAAATAGTCCTTCACCAAGTGCTCATTGCCAACTTCTCGCTCCCTATCAATAATATGCATTTATCGTAGAGTAGAGCACTCCTACTCAACACCATTGGCATGCCTTTTCTAAATAATACCCTCGTAAATTCAAAAGTGGGCTTTGGTTTGGGCTTACCATTGATTCAAAACATTGACCAACAAATCATTACAACTAGCTTCTGAATTATAATCAGAATCTAAATTAGATTCATAATTTTGGAAAGTAAGAATATTTGGATCCATATCTAAAACAATATAACAAAAAAATTATTGAGAGATGAGAGGATTATAAAAAGATGAGAGAAAGTTTTGTGAATTGGTGTAGAAAACTAAAATGACATTGATAGTTATTTATAGAGTTTTAAACAATTGTTGACCATATAAATTTAGCAAAATTTATAAACACATCAATTGGATTATTCGATGAAAAAATTTATATAATTATCAACAACATAAAAAATATTTGTTCGAATAAAATGATACGGAATAATAATAAAAATTAATTTGTTTTAAAAAAAAGTTGAGTGACAAAAAAAACACTGGCCCTTTATTAAAAAATAATATTAAAGCACGCCCTTTATAAAAAAGGAAAAAAAACATAAAGCAGGCCCGAGCAACTACAAGGAAAGTGAAGAAAGTGCAATTTAGTAGTGGTAAAGTCTTCTTTAAAGATTATACAAGTAATTTTATAACAATTTCGCCATCCCAATTCCTCATCCACACACACACAAAAACATATCCCAAGGCACTTCGAGAAACTTTACTAGCTCCATTAGGTCAACAAACAGGGGAGACATTCGTAGTTATTAGCACCAACACGGTAAATTATTGCTATCGTCTTCACTCTTCATATGTATTTCTTGAATATATTGTTTTTTCGTTTTACACGTTAAAAGGAAAGAGATCGATGATTGCATGTTGGGCTATGAAAAATGGAAGGAGGCTGTTGGAGGAGTCCATCTCTTTGTTCGATGGGAAGGTTAACCCGATTCGTTGCTTCTCAGCTCGAGAGATCGAAATAGCAACTAACTACTTCGATAGAAGTCAACTCTTTCATGATTATGAACACAGATTGTACAGGTGTTCCCGCCAAGATCAGGAAGTCTTAAAGAAAAGATGTTAAAACGAAGAGATGGAATTCTCGACACGGGATATTGTTCTTTCATCTCGGATGAGGGTCCACAAGAATACCCTGAAACTGATTGGATGTTGTTTAGAGAACAAAACTGTGGCACTTGTCTATGAATCATTCGATTGTGCAGGAACCTTCCACGATGAGTTGTTTCGCGATTCCATTGTATCAGACCCGCGGCCCGTGTTACCCTGGAAACATAGACTGAAGATTGCAGTTGATCTAAATAATTTGGTAGTTTACCTTCACACTGCATTGCCTCGGCCGCTCATTCAGTGTGATATCAGACCGTCCATTATACTCCTAGATAAGGAGAGTGGTGTCATCAAGATGTTTGACTTCGCCCTATGTATGTCTCTGCCCGAAAGAAAATCATTCATTATGGAGGAAGCAAGAGGAACATGGGAATATGTCGATTCAGAGTACATTAAAGTAGGTCGGTTGAATGAGAAGGCTGATGTTTATGGATTTGGCGTTACGCTGCTTAATCTCTTAAGTGGACAACCGGCATTCAATAAGGTCAGCATGTCCCTTGTGTTTGATGTTAGATGCTTTGTCGACAATGAGAGATACGAAGAGATGCTAGACGACGGGATGTCTACAAACAAACTGTGGCCGGGGAAGGACGGGCTATTCAAAACTTTCCTGATGTTTGCAATTGAATGCACCAGAGATCGAGGTTCCAATAGGCTAGACATGACCGAAATTGGCACGAGGCTTATAGGAATGTATCGGTTAGGCTTCTCTGATTCTTAATTCAATTGCCTCAATTACGGATGGAACTGTTGGTGTCTTTTCATATTACCTTAAAGTGTGGAGATCCCTAGCCAAGGTCAAAGTACCTAAGCCTAAGCAGGTAAGAATAGGACCCAAGATCATTGATTGGATCTTTATCATATGCACAAAATATTAGTGCTTATCGATTTCTGGTGCATATATCTGAAAACCCTAAAATTAATGCAAGAATGATCATAGAATCAAAGAACGCAACGTTCTTTGAGGATACATTTCCTAATAAGGAAAGAAAGGCAGGAAATCCAAAGAAAAAGGCTCACGAGACTATGCAAGGGTTAAATTTGGAAGATGATGAACCTAGACATAGTAAAAGGATAAAGGTAACCAAGTCCTTTGGTCCTGATTATCTAACCTATATGTTAGAATATGAATCCAAGGCAATCCAAGAAGCATTGTCCAGTCTAGACGCTCCTCTTTGGAAAGAAGCTATCAATAGTGAGATATAATCCATTATGCAAAACAACACATGGAAAATTGTGGATCTCCCACTGGCCTGCAAACATCTGATATACAGGTGGATCCTAAAAAGAAAATACAAAGATGATGGATCACTCGATAAGTATAAAGCTTGATTGGTAGCTAAGGGATTCAAACAGAAGGAGGGATATGATTTCTTTGACACATACTCTGTAACCTCGAGATCCACCAGATGGATGTAAAAAAGCTTTCCTTAATGGACAATTAGAAGAGGAGATATACATGGAACAACATGAAGGGTTTGTGGTGCCTGGTCAAGAGCATAAAGTATGTTAACTG